>JAULBU010014035.1:0-21974 GCA_032358235.1 Odonthalia washingtoniensis | reverse complement strand
GAAACAACAACAGTATCCCATGTTGAAATTAGTGAAGCAATTCTTGTTGTCATTTATTATGGATTAATGGATGATTACTTACCATCAAACATTGACAATTTTGGTGTTGTTACCGTAACTACTCCTTGAAACGCTCCATGAGCTATTGGTACAGGTGGTACACCAACGGCCATTGCAGCTGTAAATTATGACATGTTAAAGTCGTCTTCAAATACAACAAGATGCTAGGTTGTTGCGGTTGATTGTGGTTGGGAGGAAGGACCACCGACAAATTTTTGGTAGCTGGTTCAAAGTACAAAGATGGACGAGCGGCCGCGATTGAAATCGCTGCGAACAGTGGTGGTGGTGGTACCAAGAAATGGAAGATTGGGTTAGGAGATACTGGTGTCGTTTCGGCTGCAAAGGATGTCGAAAAATCAAAACGACAGGAGTCGGAATCGGCAGTGTATTTGAGTGCTTCAGAGGCTGCGGCAGATGTTATTCTGAATATCGGAGGTCGAGAATGGGGTTATAAAAATGGCGAAAAGTAAACTTCTTTCAGTGGTTGAGGATGGGAATTTCTTTTTTGGAAAGAATTGACGAGTACTACGCAACATGTCAGCAATTGTACGTGAGATTCTTGCGAATGGTGGAGCACAATTCTTACTCACATCACTTGGGACGTGGCCTTCGAATAGCAATGCTGGAAGCATTCCAAGCCTGTTTATTGGAAGGGATTCCGAAATTGTGTCACTGGGACGTGCGATTCGACTAATTGCATATATTATCTTCGTATCTGAAGCAGATTTATACTCGTCACAATTGACGTTGGTACTGGAACGAATTAGTGATGTTTTACGCATGAGTGATACTGGTCTTGTTGGTGACTGTTTGTTTTGTTCGCGTGCTTTGCTGTAACTAGCAGAGATGTTTCGTATACTCGGTAAACCTAAACAGGATTTAGCCACAACAATGAGTGTGCTTAGGTTTTTAGACGTTGTTACGTTGCTATCACAACCTGTTTATGGATATGAAAGGTGTTTCTTCTTTGTTGGAGAAGGTGATGGTAGTGTTGGTAGTAATGCCGACGGTGAAGGAGGTGTCATTACCGATGGTATTGGTAATGAGGAAGTGAATGATCGTGACAGCAGCAAAGGTGATGGTGGAACTGAGCAGGCAGATAGTGGTCGTGAGTCAATGGAAGAACCCGATGGTAAACACAAGGTGTATGTACCACTTGTTGAAAAGGTCTCCGTGACCTTCTGGAGAAGTTTGGGGATGGAGTAAGGATGAATTTTTCGCACCTCCTTTGAGAATGGAAAGTACCTGTAGTTCATGGCGGGAGTGTGTTAGATAAAAATGTTGACTCCGAATTTGTTGGTCGATATGCTGCACGCCTTGTACTTCGCAAAGCAATGCCGATAATGAAAGCCGCAAAAGCTGATGGAAAAGGAGCAGTCATTCGCGATGAATTCGAAGCAGAATTTTTGCAAGATACGTAACATCATTAAGATTAAATAACAACGATTAATTAATCAAATGAAGTAGTTCTAATCTCAAGATATTTTTATCATAATCATTTACGAGAAAATCACAATTGTTAACGTTGAAACGTTGTCTTTTAGGATCTCTACGCGTAGTATTTTGGTGTTCCAGTCTTTGGAAAATGATGTGCGATTATTTGCAGAAGTACGTTTATGTTTATGTCATTCTTTCCTACGTTTACTACACTCCACTAGCATCCAAATCTTCTTGTTTCAATATTTCCTTTCTTCCGATGACTACATTGAAAGGTTTTTGTTTATATATATTTAGAACTACATTTGATAAAGACTTAAAACAAATGTCACTGGCTAAAAAATTTGTTTATAGTTTCATAATTTACGCAGCAATCAGATACCTTCTTCCATATCTATAATTTCATGCGTTGTACCATTTTGCTGACATAACTGGTGAGCTTCATTTAACGTTGTCCTAATCCCAAATTTGTTTAAGAATGACGTACTTTGGTCTCTTATTTCCCTCATGTTATGGTCCAATGTTCTCATGTTTCTTTCATTTACATCGGTCATATGAAGGAAAGACTTGTGCATAGTGCGTAACGCTTCTTTATAGGTACTTACCAAAACTTCTGATTTAACTACATTTGCCGGCTGTTCCGCTGCGTTAACTCTGGCTTGTGCTAATTCTTCTGTCAACCTCAAGATGTCTTTCGCGTCACTTATATTCTTCTCTAAAGCGTCTTCTGCTTTTCTGTCTAAGTTACATTTCTCAATCTTTAAGGTTTTCAGTTGCTCTTCCAGTTCTCTATTCCGGTCATTTACTTCGTTACCATTACCATTACTAATAGCTCAGTTCCGAACGGTATCGAAAATATTTTCAACACTCTCTGGAAGTTTATAGGACGTTTTAAACAACATAGGTTGTAAAATATAGCACATATTTGTGAACCATTCACCACTATCTGAAAATACTTGGTCTCGTATTTCTTCTTCTCCAATATTAACGTCTTCATCGTTTTCTTCATATGGTGTTTCATCATGCCTCCCTTCCGTTTTTTTTTCATATTATCCATACTTTACGAGTAGCTGTTGAAAAATAGAACCAAATTCGTGCATAGGTAATGAGTCAACATCCAAAAATGGTATTTTTACTTCAGGAAAATACGTACACACCAATCGTCAAGTTTATTCATATATTGAACTCCCTCTATTCAGCCATTGGAAGATCATATATTTCACCACTGTCCCAATCATAGTGGACAAATGGGCGCACCATAATTCTACGCAATGACTTCCAATCAACTTCCTGCGTACGTCTAACAGCCGCAAGGACTTTCTTTAGATTTAAATCCGATTTAAAAATAACTCGATCAGGTACTGATCGGAGCAAACATCTAGCAATTCCTGAGACATTCGTGTTAGAATTCCACGTCTCTCGTTGTCAGTCAACCTTGGATCACCACTTTTAGATATTAATATTCCGTAACGGCAGATATGTATAACTATTGCAATGAACATTTAAGCAGCTTCTTTTATCACCACTTGGGTATACGGCTCTCTTAAACTATCAGGTCCATATAAATACCCATGGCAATGTTGCATCGGCAGCACTGGAGATGGAGCTGAAATAAAGGCAGATACTTCCATGCTGCTCACAGCGATAGGCAATTCCATGAAGTGATTAGGATAGTCGTTCTTGTGAAGCGCAAACACACCTACTTCATGACATCCTAATATTACAGGTATCAATTTATTCGTTCCTGTTGGTCTTACCATAGTTGTTTTAGCTTTGGTCACTTTCCGTAAACTGTTTTCAAGGGCTGCATTCTCTTCCCACCACTCTCTTTTCCAAAACATGTACCACTTGCTTATTGGGCGAGGTGGTATAATAACAACGTCAAATGAATTCAAACATTCCGTTTTGGATCCCATGTTGCGAATAAGATCAACAGGTCTTTTTTAATACTCTACTTCTTCCGGACACCTCACCCAAATGGTATCACATGGTGGACTCGCTATACATTCAAGCGGCAAATTACCTGTATGGAACCAACGGTATTTCCAACTTGTTTGTATTGACATGCGGCCATTGATCGTTCCATAAATGGAAACAGGCTCGTCGCACATTCTCTCATATCGCAATCCATCAAAGAGACGTTGTTCCATGCATATTTCAATGTACCGATTTACGGAATATGGCGCTTTTCCATTCTTCCCTCTTCCATTCCGCTTGAGACGATGGTCCTCTACCATGTTCCTGTGCATGAAGTGCGGTTGGTTGTTGAATATTACCTTGAACGGATATTTTATAGTGACAAGTCTTGGAGGTTTACACTTTGTTTCTGGAACGTATGCAGTGGATCCAAGTACTGTCTTTAACTCCGTTGATGGTGATATTGAAGCCGCTTTCGGTACTGGATTTATTTTACCTTCACTAATTCTTGGTATTTTTGTTCCTTCAATCTGTATCTCGTTCTCTGTATACCGTCCTTTACAGTTGTCACATGTCGGTCCCTTTCCTGTATTTGACTGTTTCTTTCCTTCGCAATGTTCTAATTATATTACAATATTTCGACAATGGTATCGCATTTTTCATTTTTTACGTTATAGGTTTGTAAACATTTAATTTTTAATTTCCTATTCCGGTTCGTGAAGTGAATTCACACATCAATATTTGTGATTATTGTCTATCATTTTCATTAATTCAGTAATGTGCACTTATTATAATAAAGTTGTAATTTAGTTGCCGTTTTATCTTTTCTTTTCGTTCTACCGTGTTTCTGCTTTTCGATTTAACTATTGCTATCATCTTTTCGTGTTGAGGTGTTTCCATTCCCATCAGTTTCCATCTCAGTAGTTCCTACTTGTTTTGCCTTCGTTCCTCACACAATTTAGTGTTTGTTGAATGATGTTAAAATATATTGGTTGACTTCATATTTTGTCGCATATAATTTGTTCTCTGTTATGTGTTACTATCCCGTCTCGGTATCCACCTTTCATATTTTGTTGAAAATAAGTTGTAAAACTTTAAATTACTTTCTTGAAATTATTTTTTAGTTTTTTTGCAAAATAATCGCTAATGATGTTTCATTATGTCATATCCCATACTACGCAATTGTTCTACTTTCAAATTTTTTTGTTCATTCTTTATTGTACAACATGCCAGGTGTAATGTCGATTCTGCTTTAATAATACAATAGATTTGGATCTTCACAACTGTTTTCGAAGGATTGAAAACTCCGCTAGAAATTGCAAACCTTTTCATAATAATTTTAATGTAGATCCGTATATAACAAGATCAACTCATTTCTTCCTTTACATATTTATACAAACGCTGTTCTTAAATCGGAACTCATTCATGGTGACTTTTTTATACAACGTAGTAGTCTTTATACGGTTACTTGCATGATTCTAAATTACTTGCACTTACTTGTTACAACTTCAATTTATATTTACTTGATTTTAAAGAGTTACTTATCATAGGTCGAATAGGGCAATGTCATACTCAACACCTCATACTCATAACATATGTAAAATACGTGGTGTAATATATAATGCATTACAGAATTATAGTCATTTCGAAGTTGCATTTTTTATAATATATGGATATGATATTCTCTATCATTTACAGTATTAAGTAACTGTACATCTATGTACCGGATTATCATCTTTTTACCGTCATATAGGTCTTGTCGTACGATCCACATTAGCTGCCTTTCATATTTCGTTGAAATGATATTGTAGAAATTCTTTTTTTGGATTATGTTTCCTTCCTTTTCAGTACATCTCGTTCGTTCTATACAGACTACTTGTATAAATTCTTTCACTCCCTGATATCGCAACATTTTTTTTGTTCTTGCTTCTGTTTATGCTTTCTGTAATGTCCCCTTCTTTCGGATAGAATGATTCTTTCTATCTAACAATTATTTCATATTCGTATAGGGTTTTTTTTTGATTATGTCGTCTGTCTTCAATTGCTTTGCAATTTTTTGTAACATTAATTCCTCTCATTTGTACAAGAAGGAATAAAAAATAAAATAAAAACTTTTTCGATGATCATTTACTTTCATATAAACATACTATTTCTTTCAATATTTTTTTAATTTTTATACCACTTCCTTTCGTTCCATTCTTCCCAAGTTGATTCATGTATCTCAGACATGACTGCTGCTTTCCGACCAATGAGGTGTTGCGGTGTTATACATCATTTATTATTCCTACTATAGTAATGTTATATTTGATATATATTTCAATTCATAGACAACTACTTATTCTCACTTGATGTTTCCACTTTACGTTCCTTGCACATTTATCTTCCTCCTAATATTACTTTACGTATTGCACAATTCTTGAGTCGTTTCCATTCGTCTCATTATATTTCATTATTTCGTTCTCCAGTTTCATCCTTTCATTTTCATCTGTCATGTCATTAACAGAAAATAGCTCATTACTTATCACTTCTTCAGAATAAATTTGGGTTATTGCTTCACCATGGTGCCCAAATAAGTTTTCTTTTAACTTTTCGGAATTATCATTGCCCTCCTTTTCCAAACCTCCTCTTCTTTTTACCATTGAATAATGAATTATTATAACTGCTTTGGAGATTATCCTTAAGTCATCTTTCGAACTATATCGTGCAACATTATAGAGCAACTTGTATCGATTTTTCAAGCTTTGGACAAATAATCATACCTCTTTCCGTACGGTGTCTTGTGCTTTGCTCAACAGGTTACGTCCAACACCATTTAGAATGCATGTCGGTTCAATAAAAAAGGGCCACTTCGGGTTATTATCGTTAACTAAATAATAAATTACCTTACGTTGACAAGTTGACGGTTCAAGTAGATATCCCGCGCTGTGTATTGAACTAACTTCCGAACGAAATATTTGGCTGATCAAAGGTGAGTCCATTATGGGATTGTTCTTTTTTTCACTTATTGGGGCAGGTATCCATGACCAGAAGTAATTATCACAATCCGTCCATACTTCCACTAGATATGAACGTGACTGGTACTTTCCGTCTCCATTTCCATATCGTTTGTCGTTTCTTCTCTCCCTTATATCTACCAAATAGAAAAATCCTGCACAACCTAGGAAACCTCTCTTTTTAAATGATCTTTCTATGTTATCCATTTCTGTTGGTGATTGCTGACGATTTAGAAATATCTTCCCGTACTTAAGTTTTATGAACGAACAGAATTGATAAACTTATTTCCTAATTTCGGATATTGCTAACATGACAGTTTTATCACCAATTGCAGCATATTAGTCTGAACGTAAAGTAGCTAGAACAGACAATAGAAGTATGTCTGTTGAAACTTGTGTGAAAATACCTTTGTCAGTACACGGAACCCAAACCTCCGGTCGGTACAGTACAAGTTCAGTTCGTAAATATCGAAACCATTCCTTCGTCACACTGAAAATCTGTTCAAAAATCCAGTCCTTACGCACGTCCTCACCGAGTATGAACCTTGTACTCATTTCCTTCGTTATTTCAGTCCACCCCAAACTTTTTAGTTTAGTTGTTTTCACATTATGGCCATACTCTTCGCTACATACCCGATATCAGTTTTAAATTGCGCCTAATACTTTTAACTTGATTTTGCAATTGAATTACCACAGATAAAATTTCTTCTTGTTCCGTTGAAAGCATCGTTGTTGTTTCTCCCATTTCTCTTCTTTTCGTGCCTCCATGTCCATGTCCATTTCATGCGGATGTGTTGCTTCTTTCACCTCTAATCACTTTCGATCGTTGTATTTTTACAATTTTTTCAACACTTTTGCAACGTTGTCGATCATGCCTCACTTCTCACAAACTGCACCCAATTGTCATCGTTGTTCAGAAAATGTTCGCACCATTTATTTCCTTTTTCGTTAACGCACCATTTTCTCCCATATTCTTTGACATGACATGCTACTATGACCAGGCCAATACATTCATCCAATGTGGCCACAACGGTCATTTCGCAATGCACTTCGCAGCCCAAATTTATTTCCTCCTCCATATCCTACACAACCAGGTTTCATGTTAGGTCTTCCACTGTACAAGATTATAAATGTACTGTGAATAGGTTTTATCATATCTGGCCACCGTAACTTTTTCTGTACAGTTGTGTTACCTTGTCATGATTCTGTGGAAAATATAATTATCAATACCACGACGGTTCATTGGCTACAGTCAACTGTACTCAAGACGATCGCTATATACACTGTACAAAATGAAGAGGTTTTATTTTCCCGCACACGGTACATATTAAAAAAATTCCAAACGAACACGTCCCTTTATCCAAAGGTGTACATGATTCATCGTACTGTATTCTACACAGTTTAAAAAAAATATTTATATTTATATTCAACTGAGCACTTCTAACTAGTGATGCCCTTAGGCGCTCAGTTGGAATATCTCAGTTCGGAACTGAGCACCTATACACTCTAGATTAAAGTACTTTTTGAGGAATGTTTTTATTCGCGAGGTATAGAGAGGTGCTCGGGCCAATCTATAAGTTTTCGATTCTTTTTACTTTCAATCAGATTTGTAAGAATATATCCGTTCTAAAAATTAGAGCTAATAAGTGTGATGTAAAATGAACGGTGAAGAGAGTGAGTAAGTCTCATGTCTCTCTTCATTAGGTTTCGGATTCTTTTAATACTGTTCAAGAGGTGAAAAGATACGAACGTGTAACGTGTCAGTCAAAATTCTTGTTGGCTTAGACTGACACGAAGAAAGTCTCACAGAAAGTCTCATATAAAGGGAGATAAAAGAAAATAATAAAAATAATGATAATAAGAGCAAAAAGTCCTCTAAATAAAGATAATGAGGGGGAACAAAAAAATAAAGTAAAGAGGAAATCTGAGATAGAAATATCTATCTATCTATCCATCTATCTATCTGAATTGGGTTACAGGTTCAGAATATAGTTTTGTGGTTCAGTATTGCTTGTTGTGTTGCATATATTCTGTCCATGTTCATGGTATAAAATGGAAATGATTTCCAGATATTGATATATATATATATATATATATAAATTAGTGTTGCGCAGAAAATAAGGAGAATCGAAAAATGAAAATGAAATACACAGTATGTATGAATGTGATTTGTGAAAGCGACGTACGACAGCATGGAGAAAGTCTCACACTCCCTCATGATTCAACTTTTTCGGGTGTGTGGCATGTGGATGTTGTTGTATTATCGGATGGTGCATGTAGAAGGAAGGTGTATCTTGCGGGAAGGAGGTGTTTTTTTAGTATGCCTGATATGTTGTTTTTTGAGGATAATATTTTGAATGTTATTGTCGACATTTGAATATTACAATGGAGATGATATTGTTTGATGTCGATGTTTTTTTTCGACGTGTCTTACTAATATTTTTGGAAATGTCAATGACGCCATTGTTGTATATCATAAATGGTGATGGTGATAAAGGACCATTGTTGAAGTCTGCAAGTACTTTTCGAAACTTGATTGTGTCTTGCAGGGTTTGGGATGCTGCTAAATAATCAGCCTCGCAAGTGTTGAAAGCCACTGTTTGCATTTTTCGTGAAAACCATTGGATTGGTGCACCATATGACGTCTGGAGTGCACTTGATGTTGATCGGCAATCCTTCGATTCTTCACAGTCCGAATCATAATACTATATGAGAATGTCAGTATTGTAGTAGAAAATGTTATACCATTATGTTTGAGGTCCATGTAGGTATCTGACCAGATGAGTTGGAAGACCTAGATGTGCTGCTGTCGGTTTTGTGATGAATCTCGCTAAGTGTCCAGTTGCAAACGAAATGTCAAATCTAGTACTATCAACCAGAAATCTGATGTCTCATAAAGATGGAATATATAAGTTTTTCTGTTTTTCATTTATAGATGGAGCTTCAAAGTCATCATCGTAGCCTGGATTATGGGGAAGGGGGTGATGGTGAACCAATTGTTTCCATTTTGGATGTTAAATTTAGTTGTCACTTTTGGGATGAGAGCTGGTTGAAATAAATGTATGTCACCATTGTGTCAATATGATATGGACAAACCAAGAAACTTTGATGGATGAACGAGGTTTTTGACAGTGTTCTTGTTTTTGAGATGCTTTAGAAATTTATCTATGTCTGTCATGGTGAGTGCTGTAACGAGAAAGTAATCAATGGTTATGGAAACGATTATTGTTTCTTTTGGAGTTTGTTTGTTGTAAAGGCATAAGTATGCTTGTGATTGTCTGTATAGTGCGGGTGCTAGATAGCTGTGAAGATCGGTGAGGTAGATATGGCATGCGAGTTTAGAACCATACAGGTTCATGCGGAGGATACCATACGTGCAGTCTGGATGAGATAAATAGCCTTTGGAAAGGGAGATCTACTTCACATACACGATGTGATCTGAATCATATTTTCGTGTGTGAAGGCAGATGAAATGTCAAAGTGACGCAAGGGAAATTTTTTGTGACAAGCATGAGCCAATAAAAGTCTGGATGAAGCTTTTCAGCGGAGCATGCGCTGATTTGGTCTGGGTTATAGTAGATAGATGGTTTCATCAAATCTCCACGATTCGCGCATCTTGCTTTTCTCGATGCTGATGATCCATAGTGGTATTTTTTGTATCCTTAATGAATATTCAAAGAGATGGGTTCGATCTTACGTATGACGTCTTTAGGTAATTTGGCGTTGGTTATCCATGTGATGAAATTATTATTATTCAGTTGATGTAGGTCAACATCATGTGCTTTTGTCCATTGTGAGGCATCTGGATATTTAAGGTGATTTGTAAATGATATGGGTGGTTCGGTACCAGGGAGAATAATTGTCGGTGTTTTGTGGTGGTATGTTGATTTGAAGGCACGGCCCAATGTTATTGTGGGGTCAAAGGCTGAATGTTATGGAATTATATCCTTTAGGCTACATGTTGATATTTTGGATGTGCCGTGAAGAAGAATGACAATTTGGGCAGCAGTTTTGTAGTATAAAAAACGAGAAGATCGCGATCGCCATCGAGTTTGCGTTTGGTTGCGGATCAGTTGACGACAGTGCCGTTGGATCCGAATGAAAGAAGGATGGGTGAAATTTTAAGGCTTCGTTACCAGATTGATACAGGGGTTTTGTGATGGTATGGGGGATCCTGTTTTATTTATACGTCGTCAATCAATGCAAAATACGAGACTTTAGAGGACATTTTTTTGTGGGCCAATGCTGATCGTGCCGCGTTCATCAGTCTCCTGTTTATGCGTTCGGCCCATGAATTAGACTGATGTCGATGGGGGAAATAGTTGCATGTTCAATTCCATTCGAGTGTAGAAATGACGTGATGATCTCGGATGTGTACTGTTTCGCATTGTCAGAGTAGAATCGCTGCGGTAGTCGGTTGTGTACATGGCACATGTAGTTTATCGTCTGTGGTTTGAGGGTCGCTAGTTGGGCTCACGATTGGATGAGCAGTGCTATGAAATATCGTGACGCGGAGTCGATAAATGTCAGGATATGTCTGTGCGCTCGGCCGGATATTGGGGTGATCGGGCCCATCATATCGCTGGCAATAGACTGGACCGCTACATTCGTCGTTTGTTTCGTTCGTGGGTGCGGAGCCTGTGTTGCGTTTCCATCCGCACAGGAGGAAAAGAATAGAAAGGATTCGTGTGGTATGGCTACTTGCAGTGTCTCTGCTTCACATCGGATTGCTAACATCCAAGATTACATGTCATCTCTGTCTAGTGTAGGAATAGTTAGTTGCTGAAATGGAATCTGGTTCGTGGTTGGTACGGTTTGTTCATTGATTTGTGCCATAGTGTTATGGTTTTGAATAGGTGTAGTCTGAATGAGGATTGAATTCGGTGGAAAATGGGTTAGGTAAACAGACAGAGATTAAATTTTTGATGCGTATTCTATAGTGGGGACTGATTTTTGGTTTTCTCAGTATGATTCAGTGGGTGTAGACGCAGGATATTGTTTGTCTGATCTGTGTGTATGTTTTGATATATACGAATATTTATGCAGATATTGCAGTATTACTGGGCGTGATATGGTATATTATATATATATATGTATGGTACTGTATGAAGTATTGTAAGGGCTTGTATGGTATAGTACTTATGGTGATTATGGATTAATGTGATATATAGCTTGATATGTGAATATGTTTTGAAATATATATAGATATGTTTTGAAATGTAGGGAGATGGTGCATATATTGCATTATTGCTATGTTTTATATGTTATGTAATGTATATTTATGATAATGTATACATTATGATAAAGCTTGAGTTGTTATATTAATTGTGGTAATTGTTGATTAATGGATATTGTGTGTATATTGCGTTATTATTAGGTTTTAATATGGTAAGGTTTCAGTTATGATGATTGTGTGTGAATTATCTATGAGTGGCAGTAAGGGCCCGTAACCTGTATGTAACATGAATAGTGAAGAGAGTGCGTAAGTCTCATGTCTCTCTTCATTAGGTTCGGATTCTTTTAATAATGTTCAAGGGGTGAAAAGATACGAACGTGTAACGTGTTTGTCAAGTCTGTTCGGAACAAAGAAGAAAGTCTCGTTGGCTTAGACTGACACGTAGAAAGTCTCACAATAAGGGCATCTCTGTTAGAGGTGATTATTTCAATATTTATATTAATATGTTTTGTACAGGAGGGAAGAATACAGTGGTTGAATCATGTAAACACTTGTATAAAGGGCAGTGCTCAGTTGAATATAAAAATAGTATTAAAACGCTTGTGATACACCAAATATGTATCGAGAGATAATCGTATATATTTTACCCAACCCATGGAAATCGCCCAATATCGACATGTGGAAACGTGGCTACAATTTACATACGGTACATGCACGTTGTATGCATGGCGGAATGAAATAAAATGAAATGTAATTTGGAGTGGAAGGAGAGAAGAAGTAGACCAGTATCATTGATGTTCGGAGTTGTGTACGCCTTTTTGTGCTTCGTACAGTAAGTTATGAATAGAAACGTATAGTAATTTTATTGACTGAACTATAGTGCATGAAAAGAAAATTGGAAAGGGTAGTGTGTGCTGGGAAGTAGAAAAAAATAACGAATCGACGTATCGACACCGTAGCAGGAAGGCAACTTACTAATTTGGTTTAATCGTGCAAAGGAAAAACGAAAATGTATATCGGCGTGAACTATGAACATGAACAGCCAAATGAAGATGGGGAAAGTGTATCACCAACATGTACTGATGTCGAGAAGTGGAAAAGGTTCGTGTAACTGGTCTTCTCATGAGAAGGGACCGGGACAAGGTGTTATCAGTATTGGTTCAATTACAAAAGCAATTTAACCTTCTATTTGAAAAATGAAAAAATGGTGCCGTTGTGTGATGATGGTGACATTAAAGACTAAGTGACGAAGTTGTCAACCGTAACTCCATGGATGGAAGTCTCACTATAAATTAGTTATATCGTTATCCTTGTTGAGGACATTTGCACGGGCTGAGTATTCGAACAAACTCTCAGTATATCCAAAAGATTGTTTAGATATATACTAACGGAACTTGTTGTCTTCTGACCGGAAGTATGGGTTCCAAGTAACGAAAATGTTGATGGTAATGATATAACTACGGACACCCGCATATTGTCAGACATCACCACAATAAAGTCTAGTAAGTATGCGTGTGTTGCGGTAATGGAAAAATATATAAGTGTATCGCAAATGAAAAAATATGTTTTCGAATTCTGCTCATTTTTTAATATCCATTACGGCCAGTTATTTCTTAACAGGAACCCCACCACAACAGAAATGAAGGCAATTAAGATATATTTTTGAGGTAAAGGGTTCCCAAGAATACGCTGGATTCCTTGACTTGGTAGATGTTGAGAAGAAATCTGCCGACGAGAACTATGGAGAGATCTCACCCATGGGAGAGATGAGTCCATGTCCTGTTGATGTTTGGGCTGATATTTAAAACTACTGATGGTCATAGAAACGAATATTACCGACGAAGGAGTGTATAAAAATCCAATAATGGAATCCCTGCAGTAAGGATAAATTTCAAGAGAAATATGTTATGGCCCACAGCGAAGGATATGTAAATGAGCCAAGTCGGAAGAATAGAACCTTACTATATTTTCTTGTGGATGGTAGGTATCCAAAGTGGATCTTGTTCACCGAACCAATAGGTCATCTTCATGATTGGGTAAATTCAAAGTTTGCTGAAGTACATACCTTAAGTTATAAATAGTGTCGCAACATTCTTTGAAATGTCGCGGGATAGATTTAATTTAATATTCACAGCCATAAGATTTGGAACGAATAAAGAGTTTTGTATTATTTTTGATGCTATTATTATACTAAACAACATGATGCTAAGATTGAAAAAGTTGGAAGATAAACCGAAATGGCAGATGAACAGATTGTTGCAGAAATTGTATTGACGGAAGGTGTGTGGGAAAGTCTGGGAAATGACTTCAATGTGTAAGGGAGGAATATGTTCAGCAATACATCGAATTTTACCAATGTAGATGACATGAAACAATTGCAGGATGAACTTATTGAACATAAAAAGCACCTGGACTCGCACCAACCTGGGATTCGTTATGTATTCTGAGTTTTATATGGGAAGAAATTAGACCTGCAGAAATTAGAGATCGTTGATGAGTAATAGAATAGTATGACGACAATGGAATGAAAGTACGTACCCTGGTCTTGATAGGATAGCAATGGAATGGGATGCGCATGATGGCGATGAGGAAAAACTGTACCGGAATGGGTAATGTTATGTATTAGTCTACATGACGAAATGAATGTTTTCACCGTTACGGTTCTTTGAGACTAAGTGGTAACAGATTTGCTACTCTTTTAAAAGAAATAAGAAAGAAACGACATGATATGGTGTTTAGACGGTAACGACAATAGTATACTAGTGTGAACTAATGTTATATAGGAATAGACATAGTTTGAAACGATATTTATGTCATATAGAGGTACAGTAGTAAATGATATGCAGTCCATTAACCATCGGTAATACGCAGGGTGTACACAGAATGATGACAATGAATCATTGTTTTCAATGAAGGACATGAGATACCATTACATATGAAATGATACACATATCATAAGTCTAGGAAGTACAATATTGTGCAAGAATAGGAAGGGTATAGTAGTACTGGCCATTTCAAAATGTAGACAAATAACAAAAACGAAATAGAAAAATGGAATAGAGGAAGCCGAATGGTGAGAAATTGGAAACAGTGTCGGAAGGGATGTCAATGGAAGGAATCAACAGATGTAACCATATTAGTTTCCCCGCAATCGGCGATAACAGAGCACGTAAAAGGAGTTATGCGTATCATGACAATAACACGTATGGTTTATTTCTGTACCATCCGATTGGCTGTGACGTCATGAATGATGACGGGAAAAAAGTAATCATATGTGAAAAGGAAGAATCATTAATATTTTAAAAAACTACTTTTCAATTTCCGAATGGGTATAACTGGAAAAAACAACGAAAATTCATCTATAACCTCCGCGCCTACTCCTTAACAGTTTTGCTTTGCAACGGTGTGAAATCAACGAATTTAACACATGACGTGCGGTAATTGGACTATTTGAGGTGATTACGATACACAACCGACCTGGTATTTGCGATTGGAACGAACGTATATTACGTATGCGACAGGTTTCAAATTACAAGAATTGCATGGAAAGTCATATTGGATACCAAATTCCCACTCTGAATGTAGCGACAGGTATGTTATTTCAATTTAGATTACATTGTGACCGAGAACAAAATACCGAAATCGGAATGGAATCTAAATCAAAGAACTATTTAATACAGAGAAGTAATCGCAAGCAATGAGGTATTTATCACAGTTACTAACTCAAAGAAAGAACTCTTCATAAAGTTTGTCAAAAATTGTTTATTGACCAATTTTTGAGCATTTCCGTTTTTACAATCATTGGTATAAAATAATCTTGATTAACTGTACTTGAATTTAATTGCATGTATAGGATGAATTTTGAACAATTTATATTTTTGAGAGACATAATCGCCACATTTTGTGAACGAAAACAAAAAACGCCAACAAGGACATATCGGTTTCTGTGTAAATAATGTTAATGATAACAATTCATATCCTAGCAAGTGCCTCTTATCTGCATGCCTCGTGGCCATAAGAAGTTTCGAGACCTACTGTTTATTCTGTCTTCCATGACAAAAATAGACATTCTATATGATAAGTTACGGAACTTGCAATTTTCCGTGACGGAATCTTCATGCCGAGATGAATCTGAAAATTTTGAGTAATGAGGCGTTCTCCATTAAATTGAGTTGTTGCAGCACTGGACGGAATTGCACTTTGAATTTTGAAACCATGTTCAGATCATATAGAAAAAACTAGAAGGTAATACAGTAGAAGGAATTCTTTGTAATTATTGTGCAAACTGCAGTGAGTGCAGATTATAAATTCTAATTTGTCAGTGCGAAGAACGCGGGAAGTACTCATGATGCTACAACAATAGAATAAACTAAACTATTTGACGTAATATCCTAATGTATTCTTACATGTTGGGCTCCTGTTGTCGGTGACGATGCATATCGTAATGCTAGATTACTCATCACGCCATGTTCTCGGACTGTCACGATATAACAGGAATCTTTCAATTTCTACCATTCTTCTTGTTGAATTGTTGTCTAACAGACGTTCGGGATTCTAGTGAAAAGATGGGAGATTTTATGATCACAGATAAAGTTCTCTATAGAAACTATTACAAAAATCATTATGGTGCTTTGAAAACTACACAGTGTTATTGCTGAAAGAGAAACGGGAAAAATTTCACAATGACCATCAAACCACGCTGATAACGAAATAAATGGAGAAGTGGCGACACACTTTCAAAAGTTTTTACATGATCAAACAAATTTAACACGCGATAGAATAAAAAATCGTCATAGAGCATCAATTCGAGATGGAATTGCAGGTGAGTTGCGAATTTAAGTTACGTTAGTAGATCCTCTAGGCGGTGTCGTTCATCTCCGACAAGAGTTTTTGAAGAAGACTTTCGTGAAGTCATTTCTGCTGTTCAGATACAGCGTTATCAAGCATCTATTCTATCTTTTCTATAGACTTTAATGTGCTCCTCAATGCTCTTCCCTCTGCATCCATAGTCTCCGATTTCATCTTTTTCAATTCTTTATCTTGTGTGTGTTTTATAGTACTATCCGTCTGAAACGTTGGTGCTAGTGCATTCAGACTCTCTAATCCGCAAATTTTAGTTTGCCCGGAATTAGTAGAGATTTTTCTCGGACTGGGTCTACGTTTGGGTGTTTCTGCATGTTCAGATTCACTTCTACAGTTTATCCTTTCCTCCCTCTGCGAATAGCATAGTACAGATCGTGTTGTAGTAAACTGTACAATTGGGTATTTCATCTCGAAACAATGCGTGTACATACCGTACGACTTTCCTTCTGTAAAATCCTTAAATGTGTCTTAATCATTCTTTCCGCTTGATGAATAATTGATAAAACACGTCCCGTATAAAGGTTTTGATTTAAATTTGGCGAACTTTGACTTCAAAAATTATAAGTCACGTTCATATATGCGTCTTGTGGGATCAATGAAAATAATATTGGAACGTTTAATACCACCAGAAAGTCGATTAAGAACTGGTAGTTCGAACGTTTCATCATTTAACAGAGGAACAATGTGCTCATCCCAGGGATCCGTTGGTTGGATATCAAGTTCATGTCTTATTCTGCACATGTGGATCTGGTGATAAATGCAGAACACGTGCAAATTGTAAAGTTTCAAAGTCTGCACGTCGTGGTTACTTCGACATACGACTGGTAGTTGGTTTCGTAGGTGTGTTTGATTCCGATACACTTCGTTTTCTGGACGGTGTTTCAGTACTCCAGACCAATTTATTTCCCCTTTCATCGATATTTGTAACCTTTAAACATATTGTAGAACATCTATATACTTTCAATCTGATATGGGATAATCTGTGATGGTTTTCTTTTTGATAAAGCAAAACGTCGAAAAAAGCAGTTAATGCTACATTAACTTCAAAGATTTTTGTTGCTATTACTACTTCTTTCATATCCTTCTTCAGTCAGATTGAATTTAGAACTTTTAAAGATCTAATTATACCGTTAATTTCTTCACCACTTAAACCATTCAAATTGACAATTGTCATTTCTCCTTCGAGCGAGGACGGTGTTACAAAAAGTGCATTTTGTCTGTCAATCATTTTTGCTGTAGATTGTGAATGTACAGAAATGTTCCGCGTGATTTGTTCATCACTGCTCGTATTGGCACCGCCCTGATTAGGTAAAATATCCACTTCGACTTCTTGAAATGGTGGTGGATTGGCGAACGTTACGGGTTTCAAAGAAGTATCCACTTCATCTAGTCGAATTAGTTACAGATCAGTAGTAGTAGATGGTCGCTTGTTTGATTTGTCGAAGAACAAAAGATTGTTTGTTAACAGTTCGTTTTGTGCTTTCCGTGTTGCTCGCTCACGCAGAGCAAATAGAGGGTGGTTCGGAAGTGGAAAGTGTGTTTTCCTTCTTTCGGAAGAGCATCCAGTTGATTATGTGACAGTGATATACTACCCGAAGTGAATATTTTTGGAGAATTTCAACAACATCACATGACAAGCAATGGAAAAATTCGCTGACTCTACTTTTCAATACCTACTAACAGAATGTTCTGATTGATTCAAATTTTATTATTGATTTAAATCAATAATACAATTGGAGCAATCAGAAATTAATTCAAATAAAACATGTTTTTATTGTTTCCTACTTGAATTCCTCTCATTGTCTACTTTATTAACAGATTTTTTTGATTTGACTCTTGACTGAAAAATAAAAACTTGTAGAACGGTCCTCAGTTCGTTGCTCAGTTTTCGAAAAATACTGAGCAGCGAACTAAGAACCTCATAAAAAATAAGTTAGAAAAAAGTATGAAAACAATGGAAGCATTTTGTACCCAATGATTATATTCGAATTTGGAAGGGGATCCGATTGCGAAAAATATATTGACAAAATTTGTATGGAAAGAGAGGAAACTAGTGAAGAACCTGGCTCAATATGCTGTAAAGTACAGCACTTGAGTTTTTTCACATAAATGACAGCCAAGAAACACTTACCGAAATGGAAATGGGATTAGGATTACATAATTCTGTGTTTTGGGGACTATTCGGTTGGACTCGTAGCCTTTGTTGAAGCGAGTCTTTTTGCAATGTCAAAAGTCACGCTGTTGTAGTTTATTGATGATATGTTTTCTTTTCCGCCGTCCATCAAAGTGAAACATGCGCTCTAATAACGCAATGAAATTGTGATGAAAACTACTCCAATTACAGTCAATACTGAAGCTGACAGTGTCATCACAATGAATTTGAAAACCCTGATTTCTTCCTACTATTTTTCCTGTTCTATACAGTGGTGTACTAATTAGTACCAAAGCTCTCAAGCAACTTGAAGATCGGAAGTTATATCCACGTTTTGTACACGGGAGGATAAATGGCGTTCCTCTTTGTGGTGCCCCTTTTTCCCATGTGTAGTAAATATTATTTTGGGCGAGAGTGAGCCTCACTATCTTCAAATTGGTGCACTGAGTAGAGAAGATCTCAGTGGGTACAGCTCACTACTCTCCCATACTTCAAAGACCAAGTTAGAGACGAGCTTCTTTGAGAATATTAGTAGGAGTAGACTTTCGTTCTAATAGGCGAAGCAAGGTGTGGAACATGTTCGTAGACTTAGTCGAGTGAATCCAGAGTGTCCCCAGAATGAGAAAGTACTTTCCACCTAACCAAAGCCTTCAACTAATTATCGTCGACAACAATACGCATAATTCGCGCGACAGTCATTCCAGTCTCCGATTGTAAAAAATGTAACATAATTGATGCGGTGTCCAACGCATTATCCTTGTAAGCCTTAAGCGTGTTCTGTGTGCATCATTCAGAGCTCGCCTTTTTACGTCCTCCACTTGAAATACGTACTCATTGAATGCCTTTAACACAAGTATTGATCCATGCCAACGCAATGCACGTTTCTCATCTGCACTGAAATGCTCACGAGCAACCAAGAAAAAATCTTTTTCGACAAAGTTCGACGATGAAACATTTGGTACAGGCTGATGTGCTTTCTCGCGATTTTCTTGTTTGGAGTGCTGTACACAACGATGTATTTCAGCGATTTTTGCTTTTTAATTGGAGGCATTGATAGCCCACTCACGCTGTTTGCCATCCAAATGAACCGGCTTGGTTGTTGACGATGGAATTATTGTTGTCAAATCGTCGTTTCGATTCGAGACACTTGAAGGTTCGATATCATACAGCCAAAGAAAGGGAAGAAGAACAGACTTTAGCATGATGGTAGATGAGGCTGAGGGTAGATGAGGATAGAGGTAAATATGGATGATGGTTGATGAGATTACGTTAAACAATATAGTGCTTGTAGTATTTGGAGACATTGGTCTGGTGATAGTTGAAGTTCCGGTACTGATGTGTCAAGGAATAGTTCTCGTGCTAGTGGTATGGCAGACTGCACATACGCCTGAGTCACGTCAAATGTACAGACTGTAAATCCATAAATGGATTCGAAAGACAGAAGAAGGCGTATCGAAGAAGGTTGGAGGGTTGAGGATGAATGGACAATAAATTTCTTTAACTTTTCCTTGTGTCCGGCGATCACAAATCTGGCTTTGGGAAATGTGGAATCATCAATTTTGTATTTGGAAGCCACGACAAATAGGACGTGTAGAATGTTAGCATTTGACGGGATGTCCTCACGAAGTACCGATTTAGAGGTGCCTAGTTATATGAGATTATCAATGTCCAACTTTCTTGCTGCCATCATTTAGGGCGTTCGGATTCTGTCATCCTCGAGCAGTATTATCTCAGTAATGAACATATCGTCTCCGATTGGTGGTGAATTGAAATTGTTGAATGATTTATCAGGTTCTGGAAAGAATGATTTAGATAAAGATGTTAGTTATATGTAGTGTTTACCTGAGTTGTCGAAAATGGGTCGCGCTTTTTTGAATGGTTGGTCAAAGACGTGAACAAGCCTCGAAGTTCGATCAAAGGCAAACACTTTTAAAGGACCCGAGTATTCCCCATTCTTATTTGAACGTTCTTTTTCACGCCACAAGAGAACTTAATCGCCAGGATCATGGATTGCATCTGTTGCGCGAGGAACAATATGCTTCAAAACACGGGAGTGTTTCCCCCAATCATATGAATATTCATCTCCTTCCTCTCTAAGGTAGCAATTCAACACAATAGTCAATTGTAAGAAGTCTTCTGTGTTCCAAAGGTATAGTTATGTGGAAAATTCTCCAAATAGGAGTGCTGATGGTACGACGCCACCGGGGCGGGCAGTGTCGTTGAGTGCATTAAGAGCCAAAGCGAGGATAGTGTCAAATATGCCTTCGGTTGACCAAGGAGAATTTTTCAGACAGTGGTACGAATGAGCTCAAGGTAGAGCTCGCAAAACTAGGACCGTCATGTGCCTCTATATCTGCACGTCTTACCATGATTCCGTCCAATGATGCTAATCTAATGAAATAATCTCCCAAATTGGAGCTTTTGTACACTATTATGCGATTTGGGAGGCCTATGTAGATGGTCGTCTAGAATTTAGTAATTTAGTACCATATTGTTTGGGTTTCCATGTTCTTTGAACGAGTCTCCGCTGAGAAATGTGTTCATTCGTCAATGATATGAAGAATAGTATTCTTTGTTTTATTATTTATAATGTACAAAATGTCGATAAAGATCCTCTCATTAAATCGTAAGAAATTGGAGCAAAAAGAGGCCCTGAAACGCAGCGGAGTGGAGCTCACCCTATGACAGGGGTCGTATTGTGAAGAAATATCACTGAGGATCTTCAATGTGTTATTATTGGCGTTTGAAGGTTGAGTCATACGTAGAAGGTTGAACAGTTTAGTCAGTGACTGGTTGAAGAATTGGCGGTGTAATCGCTTTAACTAGCCCGTCGTGAAGTTGAAGTTGATTATGAAAATTGGTAAAAAAGAGTATGTGAGTGTGAAGAGGCGGTACTGGAAAGAGGAACGTATCATTTTGCCAAGTAACAGGTCTTCTTGTCTTTCTTGAATTCCCTCCTTCGTGCTGATATATGTTGATGTTGTCTGTCATGAGACGTCGGAGTCAAGAAAGTTGAGACTTGAATGTGGCTGTATTTTCACTCCTACCGTGTCAAGAGTGAAATTATATTTGCAAGGCTTTATGGTTCTGCGAGCATAAAGCGCATGAATCGAAGGGAAGGGAAGATTTGTTCTCCAAATTTGAAGGAGAGGTTGGAGTGTTTTTTGATCCCTGCTGTATTGAAGAAGTTGTTCATATAGCTGGGGGCTGATGATCCGATGATGATTCTTGGTGGGCCACTGTAGACGGGTGGTTGGAGGACTGGTGTTGGTGTTTTGTCTGTTTGTGTTGTGGCCGAGTTAATGGGATATGTGGTCGGCTGTTGATGTATTGATGTGATTGGGGAATTTGGTTCCGTTGGAGTGGGATTTGGTAG
>JAULBU010014034.1:0-44436 GCA_032358235.1 Odonthalia washingtoniensis | reverse complement strand
GGCATAACGATATGCAAAGTATGACAATTTCATGTCGTAATTACGAGGATATTATATTTCTAATATATTCTTCTAGAGTTATACAAGACCGTTTCCTTCATTTTAGATGGATCTGATGATATAAAATTAATTTCGATATCGTAATTTGGATCCATCATCATAGTTCCCACTTTGTTTCTTACATCTTCCATATCAGCTTGGTTTTTCAGTAATTCAATATCATCGTATGTACCTGATGTAGTTAGTGCTTTAGCATGGACAAAATCATGCCATTCCTTACTGTATACAAATGCGTGATATTTCGTTATAGTGATGTTACCGGAATAGTAAAGAAATGTTTCAAGATTTATCTCCAATCAAACCGTAGCACATACGTACCTAAAACTGAATTCTTATTACCTTCAATTATATTGATTGATTCCATCTAATTCTGATAGGACTAGTGTATTTCGTTGTTTCATTCTACGCTTCACTAACCCAAAAGAACCATAAACTCTAGTTTTGTATTCCCAGAAATCAAGAATCGTAGATTGATGCTTCCATGTAGACCTGCGATTACTATCCGTGCCATATACTAGGAACTATATATTCTTATTTCCCCCCCACAGTTTTCTGTATGCATACTTAAACTTCTAATGAAGACAGAAGTTGTTCAATGTTAAATGCATAGATTTATGAAATAGTGTAACATTGATACTACTTCACTACCATATTTATGATTCGACTAGTGTCCTGCAGCTAGTCAAAAGATGAAAGATTCGTTAGAGTTACGACAATTAATGCCAAAAGAGTCCACTTTTAGTCCTGCTACGAAATGAATCTGTCTTGGTTGCCTAACAAGATGAGGTAATAGTACCTTTTCTGCAAAATCTAATATTATATCTACCTCATCCCTATCTGGGACACTTTCAGCCAGTTCAACATAATATTTGTAAAATGGAAATTCAGATGCTGCTTCTGTTCTATTTTTTTGGAGTGATGAAATATAATAAATATTCAAAAATCAGATCGGGCCGTCCTTTTTGAATTTAAATGAAAAGTACATGTATCGCAAAAGTTGCTACCCTTACCCAGAATGTTTAACCGTTTTATTTTTCTACAATAAAACACAAAACGAAACCTTAGTGAGGTGATCGGAAGGTCTTTGATGATTTGTAGTACAATTTTCTATGGCTCCATCCTCATTGTCAGACAAATTTCCATGGTATTCATCAAATACATCTTGTTTCATAGAATTAATATCAAGAAATTTGACTGGTATGCCATCATCGGATGCATGCCCAATGGGACTTACAAGAGAATTTACCTTGTATATACTATATACAGAATCACGTCTGAGGAAACCAGCTATTGCATTCTTAGAGATAGTATCTCTAAGAATGAAATAGCTGGTTTTATCAGATGTGATTCTTTCTTTTTAATTTAAGTTGATGGAAGAAATTCATCAAGTTCTGCTGATTGCTCTCGGAAAACGCATTTTGAAAAAATCTTATACCAAATAAGGCATAATTTGTTGTATTGTATACCTCTGAGCCTACTTGTCGTCTCTTTGATTTATTCCACTATACATATCTAGGGTTTAATCATGATAAATCATTTTTGTGCTTTCTTTTGCAGTAATTGGCAATAGAAAAGCTGTCATTATATCTCTTCGATTGTATTGATAGTTTTCCAGATGATGTATATATATTTGCAAGCTTATTGGAATCACAAAATGGATCACATGTGAACTCAGTGCTGAATTTTTGAAAGTGCTGTTCTAACTTGTGTAGGCGGTAATCGCTGGTTGTTTATATGTTAAGATTGTTGCCAACTACTTCGTTGCAATGGTTCTCCGCCGGATGTAATATCTCATCAAAGCAATCAGTTTTATGGTCCTCCAAATCTTTTTTCCGAATCCACTCGACGGTAGAAGCCTCCATGTCGGAAACGGATGGTATTTTCACAAAATCAAATGTTTGTCTGAGCGGAAAAATAATAATTGTTTGGTCTGTATCTTTGAAAGTAATGATAATAGATTTTTATTCTTGTTGAAAACCGTGTTCTTCATATATACCTGTAAATTGCATATCAATGCAGTCTGAACTTCAATTCTGGTATAAAGTATACTATATGAAAGGTGTGGACATCTTGTTTACAGTGGTATGCGTAAATAAAATCCCGAAAGTGGACATTTAGAGTAATTGTAGTCAGCGGATAAATTTCAAGAGAGAGAAACTCATGTGCGTTTCTTCGCCAGTCTAATAAAGATAAGTAAACATTAGTTTATTTAAAATGATTAAAAGTCTGGCGCTATCCGCTTAAACAAGTAGATTGCGAAGCATGAAACGGAAAGCACGAAAATATTAACACATATTCAAATCATAATCATGAATAAAGATACTCACGGCAACACTATTTTTCGTTTACGCGGCCTAAAACGGATTGAAATAGGGAAAGATTAAACCTTTATGTTTAAAACGTCTACAACGAAATGGTGGAGAAATAACTCTTCCAATATTTTCCGAATAATGCCAAATCGCAAAAACGTACGGACCGTTTTAACAGTAGAAACTCGAAAAAAGTAGCTGTGTAAAATAAAGAACATTATTTTTGATTGTATATAGGAGACTGTAAGAACTGTACGAACACACATTCCAGTTCTACAAAGACAAAGAGCACGTACTATGGTCTATGTACCTACAAGTGATATAAATAATACATCACAGTTATGCTCATTAATTGGGAATATACGTGCACAAAAACCAACTCCTGCATCACAAGAATTAGAAGAAATTATGACCATAAATAATGGTGAACTAGCTCCATTAGATACATCAAATTTAAATAATGATGAAGCTGCTCCATTAGATACATTGAAAGTAATCCTTCGTGGTAGTATATTACGTATAAAATAAAATACATATGTATAAAAAATGGTGCAGATACTATACTGTTAGAGTTACTCAAACCAGGTACTGGTTTAGATATAATTGAAGAACATATTGATAAATTTACAAAAGAAAATTTAGGAACATTAGTATATGCTAAAATCGTATTAGATAAAAACATTTGATGAATTGGTTCCAAGATAGAAATTCATGAGAAAACAGAGGATTTTTATAAAAGGATAATTATATTTAGATTTAGGATTACATTTAATTGGAGGTATTTCATTTAACTAAGGTTGTTATTTAGGACAACAAAAACAGCACTTTTACAATTAAGATTACATTTAATTGGTGGTGTTTCATTTAACAAAAGTTATTATTTGGACAACAAAACAGCACGTTCTCATTTTACAGATATACTTCGTAAACGATTGACTAAAGTTATTCTAAGTCCTTTCAAAAATATAAATGATAAAAAATTTCAACTGTTCAACGAAATGTAACGGTTTTGATAGGGACTGATAATTAATATATATTAAATGTAGGTGATTAATATAATATTATTATTTTACACATGAGCACATTCAGAGGAGGCGAGGTCTAGAAGAAACGGACAACGACTCCGTCAAGTCAACACCAACCCCAAAACATTTACGTGTATGATGGACAACGCTAGTACTGCTGTCGCTGCTGCGCCTTCTCGTTCTGCGTCATTCTCAAGAGAAGTTTTGGCCACCTCTGCTGTCACAACGCACCATCAATCAACGTCCAACTCTCCGTCCAAATCATCGTCTACCTGTTCTACTCTCCCTACTCATTACATCGACCTTCCTCCAATCTTACATCGGAAAAATGATCATCTAATCACGCTTTACCTCCTCAATATCCACTAAATTTTCGACATCAAAATCATCACACCTCCACTTCTTCATCACCCGCCGCTACCACACATCTTCAACCCCAGATCTTTCCGCAAAATTTAATTGACAATCTCGTCACATTAGCCAGTAGTCTAACATCTGTAGCATCATCACCAAATCCACCAAGGTCTCCATATGTTGCTGCATTCCCACCTTCAGCATCTCTACACTGGTGTTGTGAAGTTCTCAAACGTTTATATGACCATTTACGATTACATCGACCAACGGTTCCTGTCATTGACCTTACAGACAAATAGCCACTACACACAAGTCCTATTCCGTCACAACTACTAGCCCTTTTTGCTATGTTTGTCAATCAACGACTATATGCAGCTCAATCTACACCATCTGATGAACTGGAAGGTGTTGAAGCTACTAAAGTCGACAGTGAGGATGAGGATGATATGTTTGTTGATACTAGCAACGACCTCCGTTAATCGTCCTATTTGGAGTAGTTCCTGTTCGATTATAGATACCCGATTTGATCCGATTATTGGTTTTTAGTAAGAGGCGGTAGATCCAGATTCGATACGTCGCTTTGGGATCTAATTCATATTTAATCATGCAGTGGACATCGTTGGTGATAGGCAGCTCAATATCAGCAGAAAAAGCTTTTCCAAAGTGACTGTAACTAAGCGAAATATAGTAAACGTTGCGCTCACGACAACTTTAGTTCGCGGTGATAGGTTCGTTTATTTTCCAGCTGCAATGGTGGCAGGGTAATATGTACAAAATTTTGTAGACAGGCATGGATAGACACATTCCAATGACATTTGGTCGAAACCAAATAGGTGGGCTTGTTGATTAAAAGAAAAAGGTTCACATATCTTTTTTGAAGAGCCATCAAGTGAATATAGAATACAGAACACAGAATTATCCTTTAGCTGTAGGGAGATCGATAGCGCTACCTCCATTCTTCTCCCAAATTACCGATCTATGAACCGAACGAGATCTGCATGGGTGGAGGTAAATAAATAAACGGAGGAAGAAATGCGACAGGGTAAGGGAAAACGTACTGGACATCTCCTACTTTTTATTCAATTGTTCAGCCAATATCGCCAGTACGTCAACAACCTTTGAACGTTCTCGTGCAGCAACTATCCTCTCTAAGGCGTCTATATGCAACCTTTTCTCCTCAATTTACAGACGAATCTCATTTGTCACGAAGAGTTTGAGAAATATCTCATCATCAGAAGCCATCCGTTCCTTCTCAGATGCCAGCCGTTCCATATGTAATTCAATCTGAACAGCCATCCATTTCTTCTCAGCCGCCAGTCGTTCTTTGTCCAATTAATTATTTTCTCTTTTCAATTCTACATTTTCCACCTCCAGTTTCTGCCGCACAGCTAAGTCTTCCTTTATTATCTCCTTCACTTGGTCATCAGAATTTTCCTGCATGTTCCTCTTCCTCATATTCTGAGACAAGGACGGTGTAACTTTACTACTGCCTACCTCTAATTCCATATCATAGTCACCATCATCAAAATTTAGACTTCTATGTCGCCTTACAGCAAACTCCCTTACATTATTTCCTGACTCCACCAATTCCATTTCCATTGCCTGTGGTTCCTCCGTTTCAGCTTTCCTTTTTTCGTCGTTTTCCTTCGTTTTTAGAATCATGTCATCCAAAATGTCGTCCGTTTCACTATTCACCTCGGCTATTCCTGACTCTGCTATGTTGGCTGCCACAGTTTCCCGCCTTTTCTGTGTTAGACGCCAGTATCGGTTTAGCAGCGTCTTTTTGGTCGGTCAGATCGATGTGTTGAATGAAGATGGAGGCAACTTTTTGAAAAATGTTTTCATTACAACATCGGATGATTCATCTGTCTGACCCGGCGTACGACATGCCCTCCTGCATGTGCAACGCATCGTAGTAATGTCAAATCTGCAGCTGCATCAAAACGATACCTTCTCCCCCGAGATGATCGTGCCGGTGATGCCAGACTCTGAGTGAACGGTGGAGGAGGTGGGGATGAGGGTGAGTTTTCGCCAGCGGTGGGAGTTCGTGGCCGTGATGCCGGAGTCTGCGTGAGCGGTGGAGGAGGTGGAGACGAAGGTGAATTTTAGGCAGCAATGGGAGTTTGAAAAATTGTTTCAATTACTGTTTAGTCAGTGGTGTCAAGCGCGAACGTATTAGTAGGATCAGGCGCGACGGGTGCGACGAGCTGTTCTATTTGAACTAATGCGGTTGGGATTTCGATACCGTGTTGGGGGAAAGAAGACATGATGATTTTACGCGAGGAAGAGCAGTAACGGTGAGGAAGGAAGGGGAAGGAAAAAAGGACGACGGTGAAAAGAACTAGATATTAAAATACGCAAAAAGTTTAGAAAGTCGGTCATGTGGTCGACCATGCAACAGAAGTATGCAACAACGGAGGGTTTTTACCATTTTTGGCGATTTCAGTCCGTAAAACAACCACATCGACTTCGCTATTTTCATCAAAATAACGACTCGTGAAATGGTTACTTCCCTTCTTAGTTGTAATATACTGCCATGCGACTGGCGCCGGTGCCGTGCGATGCCGTGCCGTGCCGAAAATAGCTACTCCGAATGTAATCACTCGCCTTCCAAAAACCTCTATTGTAAGAAATGCTAACAGTCACTGTATACCATACTCCCAAAAAATCGAGGAGACGAGTCAGCAATGACTACAGCTGCGGTAAGCATTGCTTAAACTGTATGCACCTCAATGTTTCCGGAGTATGGTATACCGTGACTTCAAGCAATGTTTATACTGTAATCTATCACGGTATACCATACAACCGAAAAATTGAGGACGAAGTGTAGGTATTACTTACATTGTAAGCACCTCATTTTTTGGTACCACCCTTCCGTCGTGCACTTTATGCGATAAAAACATTCTAATTTTATATGCAGCACTTGCTACTCTGGAATTCAATGGCATGACATCCGTCAACAATGTATCCAACCAAGAGAAGATTGTAAGTTAAGATTGGTACAAACAGAACATTAATTTGTAGTCATCGAGTTGTTTTCCGGATACCATCACAGACATGTTGATGGAACCACGACCAAAGGTTTTGGATAGGAATTTTTACTCATGCTGACAATGGAAGGGAGGACCTCTTTCAGATCGGGGTACGAATTTTTCTTGAATGACATATAGGATGTAGCACCAGAGTCTATGAGACAACTGAACTTATTTGGGAAATATAGGGGTGCTTTTATTTTATTGGAAAGCAGACAGATGTAGTCATCGCTGTCTGAGTTTGATTTAAATTAGCCATCGCTGACTGCAACGTTGTCAATAAGTCTTTTTATTCAGTAGGCCTGGGGTGAGGGTACTTGGCCCAACATGTGGCTTCAAGATATACACGACGATAAAAATGGTTACAATTTGGAATTCGACAATGAATTGTCTGATTAAATGAGACAGAATCTGCAGAAGTGGCATCTGGAGAGCTCTGAATCATTACATCTTCTTCTTTCAAGATGCTACTATTCACAAATTCCGTTACCAGTGTTACATCATCTGATATAGAATCAATTTCCATATTTTGATGCTTAAATTTTGTAATTAGTCGGCACAGCACTGTCATCGCCAATTAATGGTAAGAGATGTTGTTGTCCATGGCTTTGATATCTGAAGATAGTTGACAGTCCTGGTTGATGTACAGCAGTACACGTTGAATGTCGATCATCTTTACTTTATACAACCGAGGACAATCATTGCAGAGGTTTAAAAGTGTCTTACGTTGAAAGATGTCCATGATGGTATTCAACAGTTGAACAGCAGTTGTAAAATCACTCATTTGGTATAAATGTTCAATATTGAGTGTGAATTCAATGATGGCCCTTACTAGCAAAACGCTGGCATAATGTTTTCAAGGTAACAAGCTCCGTACGGCCCGTTGGTGGCTTGATAGTTGGTATATGCCCTTTAGGTTTCTGAAACACCAGACCTAGCCAAACTTTCTGCTTCCAAATATGGAACTTGGACTCTGCTAACCTCTCTATCTTGAAGGTTTAATTATGTTTCAAGAAGCAGAAACGGTAACGGAAACGGAGAGACTGGGAAAGACAATTTGTAAAAACGAATAAGAAAAAAATTACTTTGAAACAGTGATTAGTAAGACACAATCACGAGTGAGGAGATGGTGGTGACGGAAGAGAGGGAAGAAAAAATACTGCATTCCGTAATGTTATGACTTATCTTGTCACTTGTCACCCTTTACGTATTAAAAACTGCTTACTTTTGTTGTTTCTCATGTTGTCACCCGCCTGGCGTTTCGTTTATCTGTTCTTTTCATCCTACCTTATTACCGTGTAGTCCTCCCTTTTTATTTCCATCATCTCATTTTCGTTCTTTCTTCTTATTTCTCTCCCTACAACACAAGGAGTCATTCCTCTCCCCTAAATCTGTTGTTTCTTTCTTTTCATCTCTCCATCATCATCTCATCCTTATCTTCATGGCATCTCAGGATCACCGCATCTCTACATCATAATCTCATAACAATTTCACTATTAGATAATCATCGTATATCACCATCACACATAACAATGTCATTATAACATCATCATCGAATAACATCATCACACGAAGTACCATATAGATGTAAATTAAATACATGATCCAGGGTTCCCATGTTAGTGTGATTTGGCTCATCCCTTTAGGTTGAACAGGATTTCATTTGAATTAATAATCTGCACTGATGGTGACTTAGTGTTAAGAACAAGCTTGTTTAATGAATATTCTACATTGTAGGTGACCGATATCTATAATATTCTTTATATTTCATTTTCAACGTAACTCTGTCCAAGGGTAAGAATGTCAATTTGTAACCTCCTCTCTGCGGTTTCACCATCCCTCGCTACAAAATTGAAGACCGTTCTACTATCTATCATAGCTTCAATGTTGATCTTCCTCCCCAGAATTTCTTCAACTAAGTACTTCATCAGAGAGGCATAATAAATTCCTAACACCAGACCCTGAATTTCGACTGCCATCACCGAGAGCGCGATACGCTTATATCTGTTTGACCAGTAGTGTAAAATGCTACAATTATCTTCTTTATCCACCACCAATAAGATGTATCCAGTTTGGATTTGCAAACCGCCTGCATTCGCAAAGGACGGCCCTTTAATAACACTAATTTACCAGAATCTAAATCTAGTTTCAAAAAATTTGGGACCTGCCTCCTTTCTGGTTTTTAGGAATTTGATCACCTTATGTAGCGATTGGAATTCATTTTCAGTAGTTGGTGAACTTTTTTGGCGCAACAAGATGGACTGGTGCACAAATATCGGGTCTCAAATTCACCCCCATATATTTTGCCAAATCTCTCTGGCTTGTGAACAAAATATAGATTGACATCCACTTGTAGTAATATAAATCTGTCGATTTTGTCGCGTTATCTTCTTATGAGCACACATGTATCGGTTAGGTTTCGTTGGATTTGGAAGGAAAATAAATGATGCGTTAAGTAGATCAAATACCAGTGTAGTATGGGCTCTGGTATGACGTAAAGCAGCTTAAATACCATTATCACAAAACCTGGTGCTAATCCAAGTTCGGCAGGCGCAGGCATGTATACTCCACTTTCCAATGTCATTTGCGATTGGATGTAGACCTAGGTAATATCCTTGGTGTACATCCCCATTGATGGAAGAGATACGGCCAGTGAAAGGGCTATGAGATGTAGGAATCGTTGGAAGGTATGTTCTTTGTTTCTATTTATTTCGCACCGTCGTCTCAAGAATTTTGTGCAACTCACCTGCTCTTTTTCTTCAACAAGTAACCGACCTTTTTTAGCTCGTCAATGAATCGAGATCCTGATATAAACTTTCCCCACGTTTCTGATTCGTGCGCTGGTTAAAATATACTATCCTGCCTCAGATTCAGCAGCTCATCCTTTCTCGACTGATAAAATGCCTTCCACTCCATTGATCCTTTCTTGACCTTGATCTTTCTTGGAGTTGATACTAGGTCTAACGCCTTTTTTTGTGACCATCTTTATCATTCATGGATTCGTTTACGTCCTCCCTGCTAATTTGAATGTCATCTTCTTGTCTTGATCGTAAGTTGTATTTCTTCCGTGGCTTCCCACAAGTTGACCTGAATATACGACCTCCCCGGTTCAGATTCACGACCACGTCCCACCCTCGATAGAAATATATCGATACGGTCCGTCCCATATTTTACTTGCCGTCCTGTATACCGGAACCGTGGATGCTGAAGCTGAGGTTCTTAATATTTCCGATATATCCAATGCCTCCAGTTCATCTGAGTGTCTCAGCACGAATTATACTTTTATCTTCGCTTGCTCCGTCTATACTATCTTCTTTTCTTCTTCGACAATTCGTTGCCTTTCCAGCTGACATGGGAATGAGATGATCATAGTCTCCGTGGGTAATACGCTGAATATCAACATCATAGGACACAAACCTTCGTAGGGGGCAATTGTCATATTATTGATATAAACTGCCATTTGCAAACACTCTACATCTGTTGTCTCCACTCCGTTTAAGATATGTACGTATTTGGTGTAGGCGCATGGTAGTATGGCGTGGTACGGCTCTACAACAATGGTCGATCCATGATTTTCGATTGGAGCCTCTTCTAATATTAAGCATGATGCTTTTTCATTTTCGCTTATCTACTTAGGGATGTAAGCTGCACCATAGTAGACTGCGAGATGGTTTGGAGGTCAAATATAGGTAATGATACAAAATAGGGTAATGGACTTCCAAATATTGGTGCGTGTTTGATTTTTGAGAAAGCAGGTGGGTGTGAAGTGTGTTCTTTCACCGAATAGGTGGATAAATGGCGGAGATAAACACTGTATTCGCTATCACCATATTGTTGAATCGAAGATTCTCCGTGCCCAATTTGAAACGACATGGTTCGGTTTCATTTAATTTGCAAATCGAGCAGTAATTTGTCATCTTATCTAGCTCCTGTAGTATGGATTTATCCATTTATCCCTTTATTTCCATCTTCATTAACTGGTGAGTGACTCCTATAGAAGTATGTACAAATCCTCTGTGTATACTTTGTTAGTTAGTTTCTTTATATTGTGCCCATGTAGTATCATTGGAAGACCACTTGCACACAAAGAAATAATTATATAGGTAAAGAGGTTGGCGGAATGTGTCGACATGGAAGAATTTATATTGTATGCTGCTGTAAAGCGCATTAGTGTTCATATCTCTGTTGTATAAAAGGGTGGGACAGTCTCCCTCCATTATGGTAAATTCGACATCGAGTATTAGATGTAAAGTATTGAAAAGTATCTGAATTGTGACCTCACCAATTACCTTACCGAAACCACCAACCCACTTTAATCCATCTTGGTTCGATCGCTAATTGGTATCGTCCTCCAGAAATCCCTTCCGTAAGCTCTTTATTAAGACTTAAACATCACCGATCTGCGATTAGCTGCCGTATCGATGATGATTCCATCAAAATGTTTCCCCTCATTTCTCCTAAAATGATTGTTCGTGGTAACCAATGCAGAATCCATATCCACTTTGTAAGTTAGCCCCTGTATATACGCATTACTTGATAGCGATTTTTCTAACTTCCTGGCTACCTCCCTTGTAATGTCGAAGTAACAACTTCGATGCCGACATTCGTGCAACAAAAGGTGATAAGGGATGGTGACGATAGAGCGAGAGAGGGTGATGGTAATGATTTTAACAAGCAGGTGAAGAGAAAAAGGGAGGAAGCCGACGAAAAAAATTAAACGACGAGGAGGAGAAGAGAAAGATGGAGAAAAACGACAAAGCGAAAGGAAAGAGGCAAGGGAGAGAAAGCTGGCGAATAACCAGAGCGAGATGGACAGATTAGGACTACGGTATGAAACGTAAGCAGGAGAGGAAAGGGGGTGGGAAGACCCGTCCAAGTAAAAATGAAAACTGACAAAATATCAGAAAGAGAGAAGGGACGAAAATCCAAAATATGGTTGCTGGCGTATAAGATAAAAACACCCTACACACAATCAAAAAATACGGCGCGAAAACGAGTACTGTGTTGTACATATGTGAAGAACGATAATTCGATTATTGAATGATACAGTAGTCTTACATATATCCAAGGATGTAATAGAATCTTTAACAGAGTTTTGGAAAATGTCTACAGTAGATATTACAAGTGGAACAAATAATTCCAAATCGAAAACATCAATTATTTCGGTATAGATAAGACGTGAAGGGGGATGGAAAAACAATAAACAAAAGGCAGATTTATTACAAAAAACCAGACAGAGATCAACTTGCAAATAATTCCATCGAAAGGTAAATTGACATCAGGAACGGGGAAATCCAATCTGCTATCATACCGAGGCTTGTTATTCGCCAGTGAGATAGGAAAAGGAAACCCCCACGTGATCACCCGAGTGCCAGTTTTTGCCTCGTAGATTGTGCTTCGAATCGGCAAAGGCACACTTTAAGTTGTTTAGACTTAAACCCCGTAACAATGCTTACCTATAGTCGGCATTACGTCAATAGACGCATTTCTACGATATGCGAAGGATACCGATCATTGTTTGATGAACCAAGATCAAAAATTACCTTTGATGCGAATTACGACATTCCTGCTTTTACTGCGAATTTGAGGTACATGTAGCAAGTCACAGATTGCCTAGGATTTTCTATAAATCAACAGTCATCTATATGATGTCTGTATAATCCTCTTCGTCATATTCTATCCATCTTTTCTCATCTTTCTCTTGATCCGAGCTCGCTGCCATGCAAATAACTGCCGTCAGATACTATATTGTTAATAATTACTGAGAATGTTTGGCCTTTTGTTTGTTGATCACTTCCTTAAACGTTTCTCTAGTATGCTTAGTATTCGCGTTATGGTCTTGACCACAAACAAAACAACCTTTCATGGCTCTCCTCTAATTGGGGCTTAGACATTTTTTGGAATTTTGTGAAGATACGGTTCCCTTTTGGTTAGAGCATGGGGCTTTTACTTCTATTTTCGCATCACTATCATAGTACTTGATCAAAAAATAATTTTCTTCTTCCTTATCTTCATACTTAAAGACGAACGACGAACAACTTCCAGATGAGTTTTTTTCTTAATTGGTTCGCTACTCGATTTACCGTCTGCTGGCTTGTTCGAGGCATGCGGTCGCAGAGGATAGTTGGTATACAAGGAATGTCAACGGTGGTAAGTAATAGATCTCTCAAGAAAACACCAGTGTGGTACGTATTATCAAGTTGGTTTTGGAGAGTCATTAGCGACGGATCTCCTACACATGGTAACCTCGAATTGGGAAGAATCGTCAATCATTGTTTGGTACAGAGTCATTGTCTGCCACTAAGTCAATATGATGGATTTTATTTCGTTACTATTATACCATCCGGGGATTTTCCTCATCGCATCTTTGAAATCCTATCATCGTTCTATGCTATGGGCACAGTAATTGAGATCAACCCATTTCAACACTGATGGGATAGACTTCAGTTTTTTGAATCTGTGATCTTGAAAATCTTTGACAATGTATTGAAGATGTTTATACTATTATCGAGATCCTCGTCCTAGTTTTTAAATAACGTGCGTTTCGTTACGTAGGCCCTCATGAGGCCGTTGATTCCCTACCTTCTCCTTTTATCTTTTGTTGGATTCCATCTTTCGGAGTCCTTGTTCCTATCTGGTGGGCCTTTTTTTCTCAATCTACCTTCTTTATATTCATCGGGTTCATCTTCATCATTCCCATCTGGAGTCTTAGCGTCTGGGTTTATTCTCATTGAGAAGTTTTCTGTTGGCACCCATGTTGGATCTTATTTTCTTTCCCTAGATTGAGATGGGGCATTGCTCCGTATTTAGGCATTCTAGATTAAGTGAAGCTGGTCTGGATGTACAAAGTGTCTCATCAATCCAAAGTTTCCTTTCTCATTTTTATCTGCTCAAACGTTGTCTGTTATATATAATAGTTGTATTATTGCTTGGGATTTGGAAGTTTTTATGCATAATCCAACTTGAATTCCTCTCTTCAGCAAGAATCTTGTCCAGTAAATTAGAGAATCAGTTCCCAACTTTTTGATGGTACGGGATCTGAAATACGTCATGAACGTCCACCAAAATACCTCTCCCTCCACGTCTGTGGCATTGAGTACAACTATAGTTCCCTTTCTATAATTGCCAAGTATCCTTATCTGTTCCTTCTTTTCTAAGTCAGTGCTTGTATCTATTGAAAGGTCCGGCTCATCGGAAGCGTTCCGTCAGTGTCTTCGGGAAATAATTAAAAGTGTTTCAATCTTACCCCTATATAGGGGACTGTATGCATGATACATTTTGAAATAAAAACCACCCCATTAGCTTTTAATAATCAACCCACTCGTACTCAAAGCATCAGATCTGAGTGAGCTACACCATCCCCACTACTTGACCCGCACCCATAACTTAGTTGATGACCAAAATTTCACCCTTCATTCGGAGTACCATGAATGTTTTCACGGCTGTTCTCACCATTATCAGTCCCTTCTTGAGATAAAATTATACATCCACCATCTATGGAATTCACCAGTTGTTGATGTTCTTGAAGTATTACAAGGTAAGTCTGAACGTTTTCCGGCTATTCCTTTAGAATTATACAATTCTTATTTCAGTTTCGCCATTAGAGGTTCACAGACAAAACGATCATTTGGATATTTTTCAGGCGTTATCTTCCTTTGAAGTGCTTTTAACGCTTGTTTCGGCTGAAGATATGGCTGATTTCCTCCGTGAAAGTTATCCTTTGCCACCTGTATCTTAAGTATATATTTCCCCCTTCTCAAGCTGCGCTAGCTCGTGATGAAACTAGCGGCCTACCACATTAATTGTTTCTCTCAATGTTTCTTTCGCTGACTTGTCAATAATTTTTCGTTCCTCGGCAAACGAACAATGCAAATGAAATAAGTCCTCAGATTAATGCTGAGAAATGCGGAATAAAAGAATTCAACCGATGACGCCTTCCATTCTCTCCAACATTTGCACGATCTCCCACAGCCATAGAATCACCATCCATGACAGAAATGTCTTTCTTCATCTGAAATTAAACATTGATCACTCCACTGTTCACAGACCAAAGAATTGTGACCTTCATGTTCTGCTCCGCAGTACTATCATGACTGTCTGTTTCATTCACTTCATTAGTTTCCACACTATTTGAATCTCCACTGTCCTCTTAGCAGCATTATTATAACCTCTATGTTTACAATCCATACGACTAGTAATCAAGCCGAGGACATATTATTCATTACATCAGGTGTTCACGTCAACAATCAGAAGTCTTAGGACATGGGAAATGTAGGGACGAGAACTTCGAGACTCAAATGGAATAGCTTGCATGTAACTGTTGACTGTAGCCTCTATCCATGACAACTCGTACTTCAAATTCTGAAGCGGTGCCTCTTCAACAGTTAGATTTTTATTCAATGGCACATGATCCTTGAGAAAATCATTTCCGTCTTCTAATGACTTCCTATTTTCACTGAAGAATGCCCAAATATTAAGGAAGAAGTCTACCTTCAGAAATTGTGCTAGATTTGCACAGAGCTGAAGCAACACCTTCACTCTATCCAATACCATATACGACATAGATAAACGACATGAATTGATGAACTTCTGAATACAGGTGTCACGGATAAATCTTCAAGGTAGTACACTATCAGGTTTAGGTAGAGTAACATTGAGAAACGAGCACAAGAAACATCTGAGACAGAGAATGCCCGGTAATAGCCAAAGCGATGATTAATTTGGATGCATATCGAATCCACAAGCATTCTACAAATGGTACCCAATGTTTCTCACAAACTATCAAGTTGATCCGAGCAGATAGGAGACGTTCTACTGATTCATGGAAAATCTTTAAAAACCTCTCCCTAGTGATTAGATCACTTGTCTTCAATCCAATAACGAAAACGCGCTGAAGATTGTAATTTAACTATGGCCCTTTCTATTTGAAGATTTTACCACCAAATATTCAAATAATTAGACGTAGAAAGGCTTTTATGACGTAATCCAGCCCTTCAGAAAAAAACACGATCTGATTATGCCAGTTTTTGAAGAATCTTGATCATTTCCCTGGGGTTTAGGGGATCTTCAATGAGCTAAGAGCCTTCCCATCTTCTCTGTGAGTCAGGGAAACTCATGTAGTAGCCATATTGACTATTTATAGTGTAATAGGAATTGGAACATAGATTCAGCGTTCAATTAGAGATTACATCAATTGAAATAAAGCCTTTTGCTGAGGAGATGAAAGAGTTGAAAGTTTTTGGCCAAGCAGAGAAATTGACAGTATATTCACTTCCACTTCGAAATTAATTTTCCAACTGCACTGAGATGACTCCTGTGAGGGTTGAGTGAGTAGAAATGTGGATCATCTATGGCCAAGGAAACGCCTGAGGTGCTACCATAACCGCTTCCATCATTTTCTGATGCTCCTTTCCCTCCTGCTCCGTGGTTGGATCTGGCACCGGGAATGGAAAAATTCGCCGGAAAAGTATTGAAACGTCCTTTCAATATTTTGATTGATTTCGCGAAAATCTCTAGATTCGGAATAAATTCTTGCAGGAAAGCGATTAGGACTGTTTGTAGGGTGCCTAGGCCACAATACACCCACATAGCTGCTTGAAAACAGATATTATTGTAAATTGACTCATGGACGTGCAAGTATTCAGACGACACATTTGGCACTGACTCTGTTGAGGTATTAGATCCTCCCTGAAGAATGGAGTCGGGTTGTTGACGTACTGCTCCAGGAATAGATTCGTTAGAGTTTGGCAAACCAGAAGATTTACCAGGAGTTTAGTCAGGATTAAATGATTTTTCACTTTGTAAAGGAAAATTTCCCGCAGTTCCCTCAATAGATAAATACATTTAGAAGATGTTTGCGAGTTGAACTCAGTGAGAGTCAGAGCTGGTTTTGTCAGAGAACGGATTACCTGGATGTTTTCACAGAAAAATATCTTCTTTTCATAATTTTTCATAACAATCATCAATCTCAAAGAGGTCAGTAGAACAGCTGGTTGATGAAAATGAAAATTTCTTTTCATACGGGCGAGTTCTTTCTGGATTTTTGTTTTGGAGGTTTTCAGCAAAGTCCAAAAAAGATGGATTGATGATTAGCAAAGTAATTATTTTGATCCTCCATATTCTAAGATTCACTCCAAGATCCAGTACGTTTATAGTGTTCCCACTTTACAATGACAATGAAGTTCACGCGAAGTCAAGTGCTCACATCACTATAATTAGAGCTGAGTCCTATTAGAGTCAACGTCTGTACCATGATTGGTACAAACAAAGATCTTACCACATAGAAAAGAGTATGGTACCGGAAGTTCAACAGAAAGATATGAATAAGGTTTAAAGGTCATGACCTTCTTCCATAAGAATGTTCTTGGTATACCTAATCCATATCAGAAAGCGATGTTCAAACGGATTGTGAGCCAAACGCTTAGAGATAGCAGTACTCAAATTATCTGAAGCCTACTGATCCAATTCACGATCATGAGATGCACAAGCACGAAGAATGGTGACATAGAATCGCCAGATGATTATCCCAGGCGCATGATACGCCTTTAGAAATCTGGTCACATAGACAAATGCCCAATGTTTTGCCTTAGATTCCTCACGTTTTAGATGCCCTGGTCACTGATGAGATTGTTGAAATAACTCGGCGTGTACACGACTCCTCTAACTTTGCACAAGTGATTGATGATCACAAATCCACACCTTCGAGTTATGAATAGATCTAATAGCGGCTTGAGTAGCCGCTGACAATTTGTGTTTAGCAAGTTCACATTCGGTACGTAGAGGACAGACGGATCGAAGATTTTCCAAGATTTCCTTCTTGAAATTCCTCTTGAATCCATTTATGAAATGGTTCACCATACTGGTCTCGGAATCTCCACCACCTATGTATTCATATGAATGACAATTGATCGGATTTATTCTTCGCAACGCTAGACGATGGCGTTGGTGATGGCGCAATGTGCGAAAGGTGGACGAGATGGATGATTTAGTTTTGAAAGGTGGTGGGGACGAAGGGAGTTTTGGGAGAGATGTGGCGTAGACAGATTAAAAGAATTTTTTCATCAACTGAAAAAAACTTACAACGGGGCATTTGATGGCAAATATTGAAAAAGGTCTAGAAGTTTGAACCCTTTTTTTAGGTTCATTTGTCTATTTGATTCTGTAATAAATTACGTAATAAGTTTCTGATTTCATTTTAGTGTTTAAACTGAAACACTTTTTCAAGAAATGTTAAAACAACAACTTCTCCCTCACGACGTAGGCTTGACCAGCCCACCTCCTGAAAATGATTTTATTTTATGCCCGAACTGATGTTACTTTCAACCTAACACCCTAATGGGGACGACTCTATGCTTTCTAGAGTCAAAAAATCTAGTTGTTAAGTCGCCACCCACATCTGTTGCTTTCCGGTAGAGTACATAATAATAAAAAAGGATTGGACGACATGGTTATCCGAAACTTTAAAAATTGAATTAATTTATTCTTTCGTGTACACGTTTATTTAAATTGCATCAAATTGTAACCCCCACTTAACTAAATTGCCGATTAAAAAGTTCTCGTTCTTTTTTTGGATCAAGGTTTAGACTGGGATCAACTTCTTTCTTTAACCCCGGAAAAGTTATGGCTATGGATTCCATTAACACTTCAGTGATTCTGTTACTACGGTCACTATTGCATGTGGTGGTGCAGGTATTGATGGTGGTGGTGATGTTGACGCTTCTGGGGGTTATCAACATTCACCTCGTTAGAAATCTGAAGTTAAGGTTCTCAACAATATGGACGTTGCGCTCCTCCAGGACCAATATATTAACCTACTGCTGCCGTATAACATCGTCATCGCCCTTAAAAATATAAGTGAGTCAATTCAATTCAATTTCCCTTTTTCTTTGCACAAGTCACTCCTCTCCACCAGCAATTCGCATTCCATTCCAATTTCTCTCCTCTTTTCAAAAACTGGAATGTGAAAAAGCTAATCAGTTTCATATCTATCATTACATTTCTCTTCTTCATCTACTCTTCTTCATCTTCCCTTCTCCCTATTTCTCTGTTCTATCTTCCATACAGTCCCGCATACATGTGTCTGTTTTATGTTTTGTTTGTTTTATCCCCTTCAAAATGTCACCTCCTTCCCTCTGTCCTACCATTTCCTATCTTTCCTACAAAGATAGGAAAGATCGGAACAGTATTTATGGATTTAATTGTTCACAGATAGGTAATGTTTTGCATAAATTTTAACAATATTATGACTATGACATTTCATTCCGATTCTTTCAAAACAGAGACACCTTTACTCCTTTCATCAAACATCTATGACCTTCTCCGGAAATTATTTATGGATTTTATTGTTTACTTATAGGTAAATCCTTCATCCTCGTTCTGCTATCTTAAAAACTGTAACGTAAAGTTAGACATCAATTTTAAAATTGAGACGAGGGAATGAATTCCTGTCAACAAAATGAGAAAAACCTTACCTGAATGATAACCGAATGCATCGTTTCGGTCTTCACGTGGGACGCTATAACCAAAAAGTAGCTTTTCATACGAAAAATACGTCGATATCAACGGTAAAAACGGAGGAAATATTATAAACTTGTCTTGCCATACACCTATCTGACCACGATTCTCACCAATCTGCCGTCCATCAGTAACGGTGAAGTCTTTATTCGCAAACTTGGTACCAGAAGATGCTGTAGTAGACATGCAGGGTCGGTATATATAGAACAAACATAGTTAAATAGTTATTGCAGTTTCATTTAAATGTGTATTGAGATATGTTAAACAAACACTAAATACGTGTTCCTCAATTGGTCATTATGATGACAAGAAATACTATTTGCATTGCTTTGAAGGGAAAGTGAGAGTAAATGAACGATAACCGAAAACGGAGACATAAAGATAAGTGGTATAGGAGAGTAAACGTAACCACAAAAAAATGTAAAGCTAGAGTGAGATGGGAGAGTAGCAAGCAATATATTAGGTACTGTAGTCCGACCACAGTCGACGTGTTTCAGATGAAGTAGCTTGAAAATAATTAAAATAATGAATTAATTAAGATAATGCCAATAATTAAGTTACTATATTAGCACCAAGTACTTTTCATATGGATCGGCTTTTGAAATGTATTTTCAACCAAGTGATCTGTCATTTCGACTTGACCCATGACGAGATAGGTCCATCGTAATCTTCCCAGTATGCATTAAAGTTGTAGTGATTGACATAAAGGACGGTCTGTCCTAGTCCCAGAATCAGCCAGATTATTAGTACCAGACAGCCAGATTATTTCATCGATGTTGCCCATCTCGTTGCCCATCTCATATCTAATCGGATGATATTTACATCTGCACGAATAGACTTGTCGATTGAGTTTCGACGGGTTGATAATGATGTATATACGTTTTTGGAATCAACTATGATTGCCAGTCGAACAGGTGCTAATGTTGAAGTAGAGAAGGTTGATTTGGAAACTTCGCCCTCGTCTATTGTTTCTGATTCTACAAGAATCTCTGCAGCAGCAATCAAATGGACTGGCATTTTTGATTTATGTAACATCCATGAGATAACATGGAACATAGAATTGATAGACAGTGGTCCAATCAAAAAACCAGATATATATATGACAACTGATGTTGATCAGTTGACCTTCCAGTGTCAGCAGAAATTCCAATAGATATAGTATATTGACCTTTGTTGGGTTCTGGAAAAGATTATTTGCGCTAAGCATTTTTGTATTCGTAGCGCATTTTCCTCTGTGCTCAGAAAAATACCTTTCATGCTGGTAATTCATGCTGTATGTGGATACTTTATAATGGACAAAATGGTGAAGCTGCGATACCAAACCACCCCAATAAAGAGTAGACATAAATGCAGATGTTTCTACTGCACTCAGTTCAGATTCACATTCTGTTCTGCGGAGACGAGTGAATGGGCATTGTTCCAAGGCTTGGAGATTGGAGTCGGCATTAATCGAGCATGTGTAATCCTCGTTTTGAACGATAGTCATACTGTAGAAACGACGATTACAAGGACGATGCGAAATTTTACCAAACTTAAATTTATCGATAAATCCAGTATTGAATTTGGCAACAGTATCCTTTTCACCTGAAACGAGAATGTCATCAACAATTTCAGCTGCAAGTAGAACTAGCTTACCATTGTTAATGACGAAGGAGAGTTGGGGGATGACTTTACATGGTGTCAAACCTGAGTCAATAAAGAGCTGTTCCGACTTTTCTTGCCATTTGTCATTGGCATTCACTAATCCATATGCTGCAGTCATCAAAAATCAGAAGTTCTCCTTATCTAGAAATTCAAATGGTAGTATGACATATACATCGCGTTTGTAGAAAAGCGGCGTTTACATCAGCCTTTGTCACACACCAGATTTTAGAGAGGCAATCGAAAGAATAATGCTCATTCCACTGGGCGAGCACATGTTACAGTCCTATTTACGCTCATACTTAGTACTGTCCTCATCAACACGTGGAGCAATCCGTGCTTTCAATTTGAGAGAATTTTCATTGTTCAGTTTTCTTTATATATGGTGTGTGATGAGATGACATTCGAGTTTTTAGGTACAGCTGATTTATGTATAAAATATATCGTTTTCATAAACTAACTCTCTTCAGCCATGTATGCTTTGTTAGATACAGGCTGTTGGAAGGCTTGAGCGTGATGACGAATAAAGAAGTTATTACCAATAGTTTCAAGCATATGTTTTTGAACGGATTGATAATTAGATGCGAGATTTGATCCAGTACAAATGGATGAGCTGTTGAGACAGTCACGTTGACGCCACTGTTCATCGGATAATTTTAATGACTATTTATTGACATCATCATATAAAACCTGACGATGGCCATGATTGATCGAATCTAAAAACAGCAGGATAATATTTATCATCCATGGGTCAGTATACTTCAATACGGTTACCAGTTTTTATTGTAATCACATCTACAGCAGAATTATCATTACTATAGGCATCAATATTTGAGATGGTGTTCGATGAGGTTGAGACGGCATTTACTTCGTCGTTTCAATCAGGTGGAGTGGAATGTGAATCACTATTTATATTACTGAAGACTGCATTGTCATCGTCATTATTTGAGACGGGATTGTCACCTTCATTTATCGTATAACCGGAATCATTTTTGGTTTGATGAATGGAATCAGCTATATCAGCATCCAGTTTATCAATTGATTCCATTATATGGGATGCCAGATAGTCATCAGTTATTGCTAATATTGTATCTTCAATAGCAGCAAGAAACTTGTGTCCATTTGAACCAGGTATTGTAACAGTACCGGCACAGCTATCAACTTCTTGAACTACACGAGGTGATAGCCTTTTACTACGCTTCTCGTTGCCATTTCGAATAAAGAAAATGTTACCCGATTTAACTACATGATCTACTTTAGTCTTCTATCTCATGATTAAATTGATCTACTGTTTTGCAAGAAGTGTATCTCTTGCATTAACCAGCTCTGTAAATATTTATACATGAGTACAATTCTCCATTGAAGGCTTTGTATAGCCCTTTGATATCTCAAATGACTACATTATGTCAGAGCCATAGAGGTCATTCGAGATACTGACAGAACGTAGAGCATAAATAACATCATTGGCACCAGGCGAATAATGTGTCAATTGTATTGAAATTTAGCAAATGACACCATGCTTTGATTTCAACGTATTATTGTGGTGCTTGTGAGATGGTACTGGTCGGAAAATAGTACCAAGTGAGTCCGGGTAGTCAAGAAACTCATGTCTCACGAATGTTTGATCACCTTAAACAACAACAGAGGACTAGAATTGGGCAATCCATGGTATTTAGCATTCTTCAGTTGCTGAAAAACAGTAGCATCTGGTACCATATATACAGATGAGAACTGTGAAAAACTGTCCCTGCACTGAAGCAGTCTCATCTGGTCGACGTAAAAATGGCCAACCATGACCACATCATTGAGATGTCGATTTAAGGAACTCAGTGCCACTTTTTCTGGATAATGATGGTGTAGAAGTTGCAATACAGGATGTGAATTTTCATATAGTGTCACCAAGATATTGCTGTACATCGTCGGACGCTATCTTATCACGTTGTGATAATGTCCTAACGTCCAAATACGTGGAATTTCCACACGTATGGCGATGTACTTTATCGATGATCGTTTGGTTTGCTTCCATGGTGACATCACATCTTGATTTATCGATATGGATGTAGTATAACCACTTAACACTGGAGAAGATGATACTGCGAATCGGAATTTCTCAAAAGAGATAAATGAATGTAGTCCGTCGTCTCTCACCACGATGGAGCCGTAAAAGCCTTTTACTGGATGCGCTAATATATTTATTTAAAAGTAATAGAGAACGTCACTTGCACGAGTAACTTTGCGCACGACGACCCATTTAGATGAACCCTGCACTTCCAGATGACGAATAAGAACTCTATTTTCATTATCTGAGATAACAGATAATTTAATACTGCCCAATATTTGTCACTTGGTACTACAATGAGTGCCAGTACCAAATTTCCACCACCCATAGGACGCTAGTGATGATGGATTTGGATCCAGCTGATTTGTAGACGATCTGTCCACATGACGGAGAAGACGCAATTATGTCATGCCTATGGTACTGAAAGGTGCACCATCGTCAACAAGAGGTCCGGGCGAGAGGGATGGTTAAGAATATTCTGATGCTTTATTATCCACCATCATTGCCGTAAAACTGAATACTTGCGGTTGTTCGCATTATTACGATTATTATTTTCATTTTTCTGCTTTCTGTTACCATTGCTATTATTATTTGAATTAGAACTAGATACATTTCTGCTGTTATTCTGATGAGTTAGAATGGACGGGAGGGCATCTTTTATTGTACCAGAGGCCCAGTTCATTTAATCATTACACGTGGTGAAATTGGTGCGCAATTTGAACGCGCTAAAATCGTCAGGTTACATCTAAGGATTACCGCCACAGGTTTGACCATTTCCAGAGATCCTCTTTGAACTAAGTCGTCCACCACTAGAAGGATTGGAGCGCATTGGCATATTGGCTATCTTGGGGATATATGTCTCAATTACAATAGACATCTGACCAGTATTATTATCACATAGTCGTAGCACAGACGTCACTTTCTAATAGGTTATCTGTGTGAATATTTTATCATCAGTATCACTAGATGTGATGATACCACCAAAAGCAGCTCATTAAAGTATCGAGATTCGTTGAGCTTCATCAATGTTGGATCCTGGTAGTATCATCATTTATAAGATTTACTGGTGAAGATCGAGAGTTTTACCATGAGTATGATATAAAGCCACTTGTGCTATAAACCTCGTTTTGTAGTTCTGATACGATTCGTTCAGCTTACCCTTAATATAGAGTAGGTCATTGAAATTGTGATAGACAGCATTTTTTACGCTGAGAGGATCTCTTACATCGATTTCTGTTACTATAGAAGGCAATCATTTGTCATATCCAATAATAGCACCGTGCACGGATCATAGGCCATATACACGGCGAAAGAGCTGAGATTTCACACAGATACCCCGCAAATCGGCGTGTAGCATATTGTAGTTGGAACTGGGGAGCTTATCATGACACTCATCCAAACGTTTGACAGCATGAGCATAGCCTCCCTGGCTACCGAGGTCGTCTTTACAAATTATTATTCGTATGTCCTAACTGAACTTTGGTTCAGGCGGGTTTGTGCTGTTACATATTTTTCCCATAACCGTGTATAGTCAGAAAACGGGATCGTACGAATATGCTGTAGAAAGTCTTAGATAGACATAGACAAGTAGTAGCAGGCGCATCGTTACAGTAGTGCGTATAATGGGAAGTAAAGTCTTTATTCGTAAACTCGATATCAGAAGATGCTGTAGTAGACATGCAGGGTCGGTATCTATAGAAAAACATAGTTCAATAGCCATTGCAGTTTCATGGCAATGTGTATTGAGCTATGTTAAACAAACACTAAATACTTGTTCCTCAATTGGTCATTGTAATGACATGCAGTGCAAGTTCTATTTCTTTGAAGGGAAAGCGGGAGTAAACAAACGATAACCTAAAATGGAGACATAAAGATAAGTGGTAAAGGAGAGTAACCGTAACCATAAAATAACCGTATAGCTAGAGTGAGATGGGAGAGCGACAAGAAATATATTAGATACTGTAGTCCTAGCACAGTCCACGTGTTTCAGATACAGAAGGCTGAAAATAATGAAAATATATGAAATAAGATACTGCAAATAATTAAGATACTATATAATCACCAAGTACTTTTCATATAGTTACTCATCGTTTCGTACAGGCGTTCTCAGTAGATCTGAAATAATTTGCGCTTCTATCCGTACAACGACGATTTGAGCGGAGTCGCAAATCCTAGATAACATTCCCGAAAGTTGATAGAATATTTCCTGATGAACGTGTAAATAATTGTGATGCCCGTTTGGGTCTCATCATTCGAAGAGAATAGTATCAGATTCCTTATTTGAACAGCCGCAAATTATTACATGCACATCAAGACGAAGTGTTTCAAACTTCGATTGTACGCAGTGTTGGGATGGCAATTTCAATATTTAATTTCGATTTGGGGTAGTAGCGGCAGTAGGAAAACAAGAGTTTCTCTACCATCACATTATGTGCCAAACTTTAGGCAAATGCCAGGCCTGTTGGATAAAACGTTCAGGGGCGACGATGCTGAAATTTTAACTCCGTCTGAGTTATACTACATGCAATTGGCATCAGACTCAATTTGTTCAATCATCATCACAGCAACCTCTGGTTTTCATGGACAATGTTTTCACTCACCACGTACTGGCTAAGAAATGACTAAACTTCTTAGAGAGCTGAAGGATGGTAATAGGCACGGTTAGATTCAATGACATTGACGGAATTAAATGGTAGTTGGATAAAGCAAAAATGAAATTTATTAAACTTTTAAATGGAGAAATGGATATAATTAATCATATTTACATTATATTTCGTGCTTCTGACATCAGTGGTATGTCAGAAAGTGATAAGTTTCAGGCTTTAAATTCGGGCTATATTGTGCTCAAGTATTTCCTTTCTGCTAGTATTTATTGTAGCTATGTGGGCCAAATCATGTTTAGAAGTCGATGGAGGAACCATAGACGCTGTAATCCTCGTACGAGGGTTGGTGCAGATGTAAAGATGGATGGAGACTGAGTTCATCCACCACATATTAACACAGATTCCGACTGAGCATCTTCTCCTACAACATGTTCATAAACTCAGTTAATACATTCGACCAATATCGGTCTACCAATACTACCATACTGAAATAGCTACGTGTACTTATGAACATATATATTTTTCTGGGTATATCGGTACAGGATGGATTTTATTTAGTAAACACGATAGAATCATCGAAGAGCTCATCTTAATTCATCAATTCAAAAAATAAATTGCGGAAGGACTGTATTGCCTGTACTTGATAACATTTCAAGAAACATTTCGTTACAATCGACAACTACAGAAACCACAGCATCAAAATCGCATTTAAATTATGATTAATTGCGGACTCATCTGATTCTTCAAAAAATTAATAAAAATCCGTGTACTTCAGTCTGTGAAAACATTTTTACAATCAGACTAACGCAGAACATCTATTTACTCATACCAAAAATCCAGGCACGGAACTCATATCAATAGTGTCGCATTTTGCTATTCCAGGATAATAATCTTTTTTATTTAGTTATACAGTTTCTAAAATATTCAGAAACTGTATAACTCAACAAATCTGATCACAAACTGGTTAATATGGAACATTCTTTAACCACCATTAACATTTAGGTTCCAGTCAAAAAACGAAGGATTCCTAAAATATGGACCACAGTATTTATGCCATTAGCGTGTCATTGTATCTTGATCCTTCAACGTACTGTATACTCTGCTGTGCCCATCATATCGAATACGCAATCACTTCTAGACCAAAGTGGTGTCAGCCAAGACACTTCAGACTCACACCAACACCAGTTTTACGATATTTTCACTTTGAATCTCCTGTTTGGGATTCTTTATATGGACTTCTTTTCGTTTATATGAAAGCCATTCGCACATTTTTCGCTCACTCCTCTCATGGCTGACTACTTTTACCTACACCCATTTAAGTATACTTTTATGGTGGTTGTCGAACAAGGTGTTACCACTCACATCAAGATTCTGTCGAAGCTCTTGTAATTACGAATTCATCCTACTCATCTGCGAGCTGTTGTCATGAAACCATCCTTTCCTTATTCACATTCCAAAATTGCGCATTCCTTTGTCAAGTCTACCGATCTCATCCTGGACTAACTCGCCTTGACTTCTTGAACTAGATCCAGCTCACTACATTATATGTCAACTACATACTCCACATTTCAACTTCCATCCACTACAGATTTCACACACGTGTTACCATTCTATCCAACCATTGTAATACAGTGGCGTTCGGATTAGTGGTACTTTAATACTACCTCGGTGGTACTTTATTACTTTCTGACATTGATCGTACACCGTCAAACTCAGTTCAGTTCACTCCAACGTGTATACTTCTACCAAAACAGCAAAATTCATGACTTCGTCAAACTTTATTGGAATAGAAATCAAACAATGTGCATATATTTCGAATAAATCGTCTCATAACTTTGTTCTCGACTTTGGGAAATGCATCTTTCCCATTTTATATCTAATTATACCTACTCGTACATGTAGTCCATGTGTGCAAAAACGTCGTTCAAACATTTCCTCCATTGTCAAAACGACTGAAATACGATTCGATAACTCGACGAGCGGTTCGTATGATAAAACCAAGGAACGAAGGGGAAGAACGAATAAGGACGAACAGTGACGAACAGGAAAGAAAAAAGGGTTAGGAGATAATAATAATATAAATGAGACGAATAATGTTGATAACGACAAAGACGTAAGAAGAAATTATGATGATGAACAATGATGATGAAGACGACAAAGGAAGAAGAAGAAATGATGATGAAGAAGAAATGAAAAAAGTAATCAATGATGATGACAACGAAATAACTAACGAGACAACTATGAAGATAAAAGCAATTATTATGAGAATGAAGAAGCTCGATGGTGACCCTGACGGAGGCGTACGGTAATGGAATTACTCAAAATGAGTCGACGAGAATAATAGAATAAACATACGCATACGCATATCGAAGAATCCGATAAGAGTTTTGTGTGAAAGAGCACAGGTCAAAAAGGGGAAAAAATAGATTAACGATTAGGCGTATGTAAGGGACGATAATAAACAACAGTGAAAATCAATCTCAAAGGGAAAATAGTACACTCAATTTGGTGTGCATTTTTGAAAATATTATATTTCCCTTTTGTGATTGAACGGAGTGCACCAATAGCATATTCCAGAGATAATTTTATGCAGCTTCCACTCGACCGTTTTACTTTTCAAAAGATGTAAAACGGGGGTTTTGGGAAGCGAGTAAGAAAAGTAAAGACAAACAGGTCCCTTTGGACCCTATTTCCTTTTTCTGCGTTCAACAAGCGTGTACAATAATATACCAACATGGTAATCCCATGGAAGCCTAATTAAACTCGTGTATATTCGAGAGAATCGGATGCCACGCTTTTCTTTTTCTACTTCAAAAATTCCATTTAGCGAGGCGAAATAGGCGAAGAGGAATCCTCCGAGTTGGTTGCATACCCCGAAGTAACTGCTTTTGATTTCTCCTACGACAAATTTTCCGCCGATGGCGATATGAAGCCCGAATCTTCATAGTTCGTCTAGTTAAAGGAGGCCCTGATCTAACACTTTGGATACAGCGAGGATGCACAAGACCTCGTCCAGAATTCAATGGCCGCAAGCCTGGGTACCTATGATCTCGTTGTCTAGTTACGTGAAACGGACCATGGTTACAGAAGGAGGAGTTCAATGACGAGGCAAAGTTCGGGTTGCTCCGCAGTTCAATAATGAAGATACCGGATTTGGCGAATGTTTTTATCTCCAGAGGCTGTCCTGACTTCGAGACGGTGAAGGAAGCCATTATAAACTACCAGGAGGAAAAGACTTCGTTTCAAGCCTCGCCTAGAGATATAGCACCAACTAAGTTACTTGTTCGTCCGGAAGATCGTGTTTCAAATGTAGAAACCAAAGTTGACTCGCTGGCGGATCAACTTTTCAACGTGACTCCCATCATGATAAAGACCTCGCAAGCCGGTAGTAGTTCCAAAATTGACGGAGAGCTTACTTTCTCGTATTGTCGTAAGCCCGGTCATTTTTGGAATCGCTGCACTGAAAGTCCCCATCGAGACGCACGTTGTACTAAGTGCTACAAGATGGGACATGCAGAGGAGACATGCCGGTTTCAAACCGATAAATCGGAGAGAAAGGACGTGGAAGGAAAAATGAAAGATGAAACTAACAATAGTTCGAGTGTCAGCATAATTATGAAGAATAAAGACATGTACCCAGTTCTGGCCCTTGAGCGAAATGAGGATGGACAGCTCATTACCAAGATCGCCTAGCCAGTCTGCCTGACACCCATGAATAACCTGCTCAATTTCGTTCCTGTTCCGACAAGCTCGAAGAAGAGTGTTGGTAGAAAGATGGTGAGTAGGTCCAGCAAGAAGGATGTATTGAAGCAGTTTTTCAAGTATGAAATATCTATAGCAGTCTCTAACGCCTCTTGCAGGATGCCATTTGGACATTTTCTCCGAGGAGATGCTGTAGAGACCAAGAGAGATCTAAGAGGTAAGTTTTAAAAGAGCTCGAAACTTCCAGCCCGCAGCGCTAATGTTGTAGCTCAAGCTTACAACCCTGTTTCTATTCAAGTTTCGGAAGATGCTTCCGAGCGTGCTCTTCGCCTAATATGTGTGAAATTATACGGAACAGGGGCTTGGGCTCCGTTGGATTCGGGCCCGTCACTGAATATTTTGTCTGAAGAGATCGTAAAAGATCTCTTTGACCCGATAGAAAAGAAGAAAAATATCACTGATGCTAATAGTTCTCATTGTTCGACGATGGGTTTCCTGAAAGGTGTCCCTATATCCATGGATGGTGTGTCTGTTGCTCTAGAATTCCTTGTTGTCAAGGGTGTGCCTTTTAGCGTAATTATTGGTGTTCCAACTATGAGAAACCCGAGAGGAAAGTTATTTTATGGAGAAGATGTTGTTTGACTCAAGATTGACCAGAAGAATGTTACGTTGCTCTTAAAACCACATCTCTCCAGGTATAGGCTGACGAACAGCGGAACTGACAATGAATACTTCACCTCTGATACCAACATAGTTCCAGAGTCTTCTTCGGAAGAAAAAGTCAGGAGGGACCATTTGTTCTCACAGATCCGGACAATGAACCTCAATAATTTGAGGATTATGAATCGGGACGTGAGCACAATCTGGGCCTCTTACGTACGAGGTGGTCTCATTTGTCGGATTAGTACTCGGATAAAATATTTTCCTTCCTAAAGAAGTTGAATGTCGTCCCATAGACCCTGGATGACCTGTGACCAGCATATGTGCCCATCAAACAATCGTTCGAGTTAGTGGACACGGAGCCCATCCATATACCGTCTCGTCGTATGTCCCCTCCTAACAATGACATTGCCCGGAACTAAGTATAGAAGATTCTGGACGCTGTAGTGATCACACAGACTATATATCTGTGGGGATTCCATTGGTAATAGCCATGAAAAATGATTGAAACCCAGGTTCTGTGTGGACTATCGTTCGTCGAATCAGAAATGAGTGTTGATCGCTGGCCCCTTCTGAAGAGTCAAGAGTTATTCAATGATCTCAATGGAAGTTTGGTATTTTCAACCCTAGATTTATTTCCTGGCTATTGGCAAGTACTAATGTCAGAATCTTGCAAGTAGAAGATGACTTTTCTTTTCCAGTTTGGAACTTTCCTGTTTGAGGCCATGCCGTTTGGCCTCATTAATTCCCCTTCTAACTTTCACCGAATGATGGACATCATCTTCGCTGGTATTCCGATTGTTCGGGCTTATCTTGATGATGTCGTGGTCTTCTATAAGTCAGAGAAAGAATATCTCGACCACTTCCTACAAGTATTTATACTGATTTAAAAATACGGTCTGAAGCTGAAGATCTCAAACTGTTCGTTCATACAACTCAAGGTGGAGCTTCTTAGACATGTAGTGGATTCTGCGGGAGTTTGTGTTAACAAGTTGAAAATAGAAGCAACCTGCGTGGTCAGATTTCGACTACGAAGACGGAGTTGCGTTAAATCTTTGGTCTGGCGGTATATTATCGTCGTTTCGTCAAGTGCTTTTCCGATACATGCGCATATTTGCATTCGCAGACTTTGAGCAAAGGCTCCATTGAATGTAACCTCGATGTGAACATCGCCTTTGAGAAGATTGAGGTGGCGCTTATCTCACCCCTGGTTCATTCCCCGACTTCGAACAGACGATCATTGTCGAGACTGATGCATCATCTGGTGCATTTACGGCTCTTCTATTTCAGAAGAACGGGGATGGATGTGTTCACTCTATTGAGTTTGCTAGTCGAACTATGAACACTAGTGAAAGCAACTACAGCACTTGTGAGCAAGACACTCTGGAGACCCTATTCGGCCTCAAGAAGTTTAGACTCTATCTACCTTCATGTATACCGTTTATTCTCATCCCAGGTCATCAAGCGTTGCGCTATTCGTGCACCAGGAAGGATGTGAATGGACGTCTTGCCCGTTGGTTAGAAGCTCTGTTTGAGTACAACTTAAAGATAGAATATCGTGCTAGAAGCGAGAATAGCACAGCATACTACCTGTCCCGATGTAGTCAAGGTCCACCTCAGCATGACTGCTATTATAAAGGCGGCCTTGTTTGTTCGGTTCAAGTTGCTGCACCTCCCATAGGTCTCGAGTCAAGACTTGTAGGTGTCCTTCTCATTTTATCTCGTCGTTTGATAAAGTAGTACAATTTAGAGGAACATGAGACAATCCGAGGGACAGTAAAAACGTTCATGGTTTGGGTCGGCAAGCTGTTCCGTCGCACGAACTCCGGTCCCCACCTGGTAGCAATCCGAGCTAATAGACCTGGTATTCTCAAAAGCGTTTCATGATGCTATTGGTCACTGTTCCATACAAACAACCGGAAGTCCATCTTGGCTCGATTCTGGTAACCCTAAGTAACTAGAGAAGTTGCAGCCTTCGTGTGTAGCTGTGAGGGTTGCTAGCATGCAAAGCCGCTCTCAGCGTACGATACTACAAATTTACTCCCTTATGGTTGCCTATTCTCTATCTTCTTGATCGACTTTGCCATTCCGCTCCCTCCTTTGAGAACAGAGAATCGCTACGTACTTGTGGAGAAAATCGTCATTTTAGTTTCTCTATATTTTCTTACAGTAGCGGCTTACAGAAATTTAATATCGAGCAAGATATGACCCCGCATCGGGGGACATTTCCCGCTCAGGTTCTGTGAGTGTCCCCAATAAGAATCGAACTCGCGGTCCTACCATCAGTGCGATTGGCTGTAACCAACTAGGCCACACTGATACGCGGCACTACTTGTTTACTTTTCTTTACAAATTTATAGTTCTTGATTCTGTAAGCAGTACTTACAGAAGCCCTATTTCCTAATAAAATTCCACCATCGGCCGCTGCAGCGAGCAGCGGGCGACTGGTCAGGACACACAGTCAAGTACCTTCGCGTTGATCGGCACGCTGCACCGTTGAGAAACTTTCTGACCGCCTTGTCATCCAATCATGACTTCCCCAACTTGTATGCGTGGAAAGTTTGAAGGGTTGGTAGATAGAAAAAGAGATCAAGACTACAACTTCAGACGTGGTCATATCGTTCCTAATAGAGGACATTTTTCGTCTGTTCGGCCCTTCATCTACAGTTATAAGCGACAACGCAACTTTCTTCACGGTTCGTACCATCGCAGATGTCATGAAGAAATGGCGAACAAACTAGAAAACTGTCCTCGGGTACGCGCCAATGTCAAATGGACGCCCAAAGAGGATGGTTGGGACCATCAGGAGAATTCTCAAGAAAATAGGTATTCAGGACGGTAGAGGTTAGAAAAACATTCTTCTTAATGTTCTGTTTGGTTAACGTCGTCGCCCTTTAGGTAGTGACCCCTCCTCATTCAAAGTCCTCTACGGAGTGAAGCCTCGTATAAACCCGTAGAAGTCTATCAGAAAGCTGAGCGTGCTGAAGAAAGCCGCGATTATGAGATGATGGCACTCTGTTCTGTGCAAGAAAAGCGGATCGATAGTTAGATGGACGCACAACCCGCTCGTAGAATCACCTTGCAAGACAATTCCACCTCTACAAGCTTGGGCATATCGTTTTAGTTTCTTAAGTACCAGCGTTGAATAAGACCTTTAAGTGGCCATCCCGTAAGTCTCAATATTATGAAACATGCCATGTTATGCGTGCCAAGCACCCCTACTATTAGTTATCAACCCCCATGGCCGCTACAAGCGAAGTACTATTCATTCCATTCGTCTGTTGAATATTCGATAGCTGAAGCTGTACTCGCTCGTAGTTAGTTCATCTACAGGGCTCTTTATTCAGTAAAATGGGCTGGTATGATAGTATCCTTCGCAATCCGTGGATGGAGGCTAATTATCTGCCTCCTATTACTGTTGCGCGCTTGGGCCGATATTCGTACCTAAGGCACTTGAGGTGACCTTGTCGACTCCGTTCGCAGTCCACAACAACCATAGTGCCGAAACAGGCCACGGCCGAAAGCAAATAGTTTGTTGATTAGTTGGGGGTAGGTCAAAGCATAATAAATGTCAGAAGTGGGGACAAAGGGGAGGGTAGCTATATGGGCTACCCTACGGTTAATGGAAGCGTATTTTGATCTCCGTAATGATACAATGCAGTACCTTTCTAGACAGTGTGATCGAAGGTCACGTTACTGTCCTACCTCGGTTCTGGGTTCGCAACCGGAACGATCCGATGCACGCGGTTGCCGCGTGGGGATCGCTTGTGTGTACAGTTGATGTTACTCAACTTAGTGCGTGCGTTTTAATAGAGTTTCATCTTTTAGGTGTTTTTGACCGGTTAGGCGCAACGAATTTTGGATGATTTTCCGGTTTCGTTCTTTGCTTAATGTTAATGTCTGCTTTTTTATTCAACGCATCGTCCTGAGTCAAACGATTGTATGTATACTACTTTCAAATCATATCTAATGGTGATACTACGTGTAATGCTAGGTCTCTAAACGAGGATTATATACTAATTGTTCAAATAATAAATCTAGTCCTATCTCTTGTCATGTTTCACCTGTCCTTCGCCTTCCAGATCGCACTGTTCTGGTTGTTTCCAGTCTGGCAGTGTACAGTCTTATTTCCTCTTGTGGCACTGTAAGGGTGAATTCCTTCTTGACACTGTAAGGGTGCCTCATCATATCTTGAAGGTAGTTGTCGTGTCTGTCATATTTTACAGTACGTTCTGGTTCTCTTCCCTCGCATTCTCTAAATGCATAAGGGTACTGTAGTAGCCTGAATGTTCCTGCTCGTTTCGGCGAGTGCAGTACTCGACTCGTCCTGTTTACACGTATATCAATTCAATTTGCACTTCATGGAACCTACTGCGTTTTATGGTTTGTACCATTTGACTGTCAATTATTCTTCGGTCTGTGCTGCTCGTGCGCATTTCGCCCTCTCGTCCCAGTTGCATACCCTACTCCGAATTGCTCTCTCATAATCATCTTTCGTTCACATTGCGTCTTCATACTCCTTCACGTATCCGTAGAAATTCTTGCATTATTTCGCATCTTCCCTAATCATGTAGTATCAGCGTTATCGTACCGACATGTCGCATCACCATCTTTCATCATCAGTACCGGCATCGTATCGTCATCGGCATCATTTTTCTTGTCAGTATCGTCATTGCTACATCGTTTATCAATCATCTATATTATTATTAAGATCTCTTATCATTATGGTCTATATCATCATCATCTATATTATCTGTATCATCATCTCTTTATCATAATCTTTATTATTATTAACGTATAATATCATCATCACATATATCAATATATATATCATCATCATCCATAGTATTATCATTATCATCTACATCGTCATCTATATCATCCTCTGTATTATCATCATTATCATCGTCAGCTATATTATCATCATCTATATTATCATTATCATCGTCATCGTCATCTATATTATCATTATATATATCATCGTCAATCTATAGTATCATTATTATCATCTACGTCGTCATCTATAGCATCCTCTATATTACCATCCTTATCATCTTCATCTATAGTATCAACTTTATTATCTACGTCTTCATTTATATCATCCTGTATATTATCATCCTTATCTATATCCTCATCATTTATATCATCGGCATCATCAATCTTTTATCTCTGCATCTCGCGCTCTATGTCTCTTTTCTTCGTTTCGGCTCCGTTATTCACTTTTCCCTACTCTTATATCTTTCAAACGGTCGCTTGGTATATCGAATCGAGTCATCGATTCGACACCCAGTGCAATAGAATACGCAGGGATTGTTTTTGCTTTTCACGTCGATGGTTAGTCTACCTCGGCGTGATAGGTTCGGATCTCTCCTTCCAAATGGGTTTCGCTTTCGCTGCGCTTTCTACTTTCTATGCTCCTTAACTGGTTAAATCCGACATTTTTATTTCATCCTCCCCAAGTCGCAGAACTGGGTATTAATACGAATGATTCAACATGAAATCATCTGATTTCATCACAGGTGTAAAGTAATGTTGATGTTAGCAGTAGCTAAATCAAATTATTCAGATTAGGAATACAGGCCCGATTTCACACATAAGCACACGTGTAGCATGTACACAATCTGAGAAAGCAGAACAATACAGGACGTCGTGTCATCGAGGTGGAAGATGTATTCCGCAGTAAGAGCAGTACATTATAGTGCGTCGTGTCATCGTCGGGAGGAAATGTATTTACTTTAAAGCAGTGAATCATGATAGGAATTTAGTACGATTCGTGTCATGCTAAAGCGGCATGGTAAAGTACAAATATTCCTTGTTGTCATCCTTACACATTAACGTTCCGCGCCACTATTGCTACCCTTGTATGGGTTCCTCCCCGCTTTCTGCCATACTATCATTCTCGTACTCCATTTTCACGCAGATGTGTGTATGCAGCTGTGATCTTAGACACCATTTGTAATCCCTTTTCTGACTCCCGACCTTCGTCCCCATCTCCTCGTGATGTATAATCGTGGAGTCTCCACTCCTCCTTGTAGCCGTCTAAGTCTCATCATATCATCCTATCTACTCCTCGCGGCGTCGCCGTCTCGTCATTACAATCTCATCACCTCCTTCACGGCGTCGTCATCTCATCTTATGATACCCTATCCTCGTCGGTTACCATCACCGTCATCACAATATCATCCCCTCTCCTCCTCGGTATCCATCTAATCATACCCTCTCCTCGTGGTCCTAACCGTCGTCATGATATCATTATCACCTCTTCTCATCAGTCGCCACCCCCTCTCCCTATAACCATCCTCTCTTCTCATCGGTCTCCTTTACCGTCTCTCCTTCAGCTTTATCCCCTATTTTCATCACTTTGCGGTCACTATCAACATGCGTCACTTCTCGGTTCTTTGCACGAAGCGCAGAATCTATGTGTTACATAGACGTTCTAGTGACTGCATTTTCGTGTGACGAATTTGCCCAACTTTGTGGTCTAAGATGTAACTGGTTTGATCGGATGATGAGGAACAATGGACATGTGGTACACAATACAGACTTCGTGAGGGAGTCTGCAGGATTTATCGCGCCTCGTATCCACGCAATTTTTCCAGCTCTCCTGCTTCATAACTTTGACGAAATGTCAAGATATTTGTTTAAAACCTGCATTCTTTTTTTCGTGCCGTCTTTCCCCACGATGTTAAACAAAGTCTTGCTGTCAACCATCGCTTCAATCTTTAACGGGCGTCCCGAAACTTTTTCAACTAAGTCCTTCACGAGGAATGCATGATCAAACCCAATGATCAACGCCTGTATCTCCGCGGCCATAATCGAACGTGCAATTCGCTGGCATTTGTTAGAGCCGTAGTAAATAATGTTATAATTTCCGGACTTTTCAACCAACAAGAAAAATTACCCTATTTGGCTCTTAAGGCTGTCAGCATTTGCGAACGAGGCGTCCGATAATAGGACAATTTTAGACTAAGGTAAATACAGATGGACGTATGTCAATCCGGTTTCAAAAGTTGGTTGGGGAAATTTGATCGTCCTCGTCAGCGACTGGATGTCCAAGTCTGAAATCGAAATACAATCTGGTGGTACAATCTATACCGGAGAACAAACATCTTGTCTGACGTTTACGCCAATATATTGGACCAGAGCACGTTGTCTCACGAAGTCATCATCAGAAACAGGTCTCTTCAGTCTACCAATGTTATCGCGCTTGTTGATATGAAAGCCGAATTAAGTATAGTTTAAAAATATTCCATTGAAATAAGTAGCCTTGAAGTTTACTGGCGTACGCTCCTCCCAACGGAATGCCGAAGATGAGATCTATTCTTCTTCTAGAAAAGCGTCGGTTCCAAAGCCTAATGAATCATCAACATGGAGGAGGATGAGTTCATCGATCTTTTCATTCGTTTTAGGAATCAACACGCACAGGTGTGCCCTTGCCTTAGACATCTCTAGACATCTTCAGCGTCTCAAGATGGTGGGATAGATACGTCAGGTACTAATGCAAACCCAAATCGGGGATGCGGTACAGCGGCTTGACGACATGAAAGACGTATCCTAGTGGTAATTGAAACAATTATGGTACACGAATGAATACCTCCCGTTCTAATTAATTGTGAGACTGAATATACGCCTGATTTATATCAAGCGTATAGCGGCTTAATCTTGGGATGGATGCGGCGTGACATAGTGCAATACGCTGAGAAAACCTTTGAACAGTTTGTGCCTTAGTGGCGATGGAATTGGCGACTTCGTTGGCATAGTTTTAGGCTACTAGCCGTATTTTCTTCCCTAATCATCACCTACATTCTTCAACTCATCCAAAAAGCGGCAACAAAAAACTAGCTCACCATTTACTCCCGACGCATGGACCGGGACGAAGGTTCCATCTGCAATAAGGCCTTGTAGTTCCGATTGACACGAAGGGGCGAAAGTCAATTATTCCTTTGATCTCTTTTTGACTGCGAACTTTCGCGCTACATCTACTAAGTGGAACTCAACGTCTTCCCCGGTCAGTATCTCATCCTCTACAACTTGTTGCGCAGAATATACTCGAGCGGTCGGGTCGCCCAAATCAAGATGCAGTACTGATTTTACCCATGGATTTATGCAGACCGACAGGAATATCTTTCGTCCTCGTGGAAATTGTATACCAACTGTAAACTATTGGACGTGGTGCGGTAAACTAGCACGGGCTCCTCTGCGAGTGAGTCCCTCAAATTATTGGACAATTCTTTCGTCTGCTTCCCGCCCGGATGGCGCAAATAGAATGCCACACGACGTTTGGCTTGCTCGTGCATTTCAGATATCTTCGTCTCCTCAACTGTTTTCTGCTTACTGAGATGAGTTGCATATAGCGTCACTCCAGCGGGAGATGGGAGTGCAAAGAATACCAGCAAAATCGGGTAGAGTCCCTCCGGCCCGATTGTCTAGTTCACAGCATGAATGGCCATCTGCAAGCAACCGTTGTCGTTCAGTTCTTCTCGTGGCACTGACTGTCTAATGTTGTTGTACGCGCGCCTGAGGGGTACACGATATCGTTCTATGATACCGATGGACATTGGGATTTCGATGGGAGCCTTTTTTAGAATTATTCCTGCCACTGAAGCGTTTTATTTCATCTCCTGTGACACATATGATAAACCCTAGTCTCCATTCAGATTATCTGGTGGTCCCATGTAGCAATGGATCCAGAGACGTGATATGGATTTCCAGATCTCGTCCGCCGACTGGTTCCTAAGGAATGCCGCAGAAATGAAATGCGTACTCTCATCCACCATTTGAATCACGGGTCTAGATGAGATGAGCATCTTGTCCACAATCACCGGGTAGTTAAATTTGAACTCTTCAGTTCCAATGGTGAGCTTGAAGCGATTACGGGTGCTATCATTCTCATCACATATCTTGCATTCTTTCGCAGTCTTCTCCAGCTCTCTCAATGTATCCTTCTTCAGTACCGATGTGTTGGCTCTTTTCAGCAATTCTTGTGTCGCTCGAATCAATGGATGACCAAAGTTGCAATGTATACGTCGAAGGTCTTGCGTGTACAGATAAAACGGTGTATCATTTGCGGACCATGGATTCACACAGAAATATTTCTCCAGCCGAAATGGTTATTGAGGGTGTCCAACATGCAGGTAATGACCTTGAAAACTGAAGTCTAACCTATTCTCAATCATGTATTTGTTAGATAAAAAAGATGGATTTTCTTTGTCTAATATAGCAAAATCTACATCAATGAGCATACCCAAAGCGTGGAAAGGTATCTGGATCGATACCTCCCCGATCACACGTCCGTGGCCGCCCATTCCTTTCAAGGATTTCTCTCCTGCGTCAGTGTCTTCGGAAAATAATGTTGGTTTCCAAGAGCTGGCGTCCCGAATGTATTCTATGTGCGAAATAGGTTTATGGGGCCCAAATGGAGATTTCGGTATGAAACATCCGTAATAGACTACGTAATGTGCAGTTTGTGCCAAAAATCTGCATATTGTCCGAAATGCCGACGGCATGGGCCAAAATTTGGTTAATTTCATTGAATTTTTGAGGAAAATGCGAAGAAAGGATGCGGGCTTTGAAAATGGACGAAATAGTATTTATGTGACACACTGAAAAACGTAAAATAAAATGTAAAATTTCAATAAAATGTGTAATGAACTAAACTTAAAACTACTGCAGTGGTTTTTAGTAATATATTGCATGAATAACAAAGAAGTACAATGATTAAAAAATCTCACTAAGGTAAAATGGGAAAAATGGGAAATTTGATTTTATAGAACCATTTATTGGAAAGATGGGGGAGAATGTATTGTTACTGAAATAAACATTTTAGGTAAGTCCATTCTATCTTGGCTGGTACAATGTGTGTTTTCCGTATTGTGAAAAATTCTCACGACCATAGTGCAAGTACAGTTCTTCACCAACAGCTATGTTTCTTGAAGTCACAATGTCCATCATCCTATAGTTGGAATAGGATGTTACTGCTTTGGGTTTTGAAAACACCTTCCATGACACATTTGGTTTTCTTGGTTTTTTATCCTCATTTTTAGCCTTTTGCATTTCCAAATCACCCGGTAAATAACGACTGTCGTTAATGTACCCCATTGCACAGAAGTGTGTCGGTATAACCCAAACGGAATGGTGGTCTCTTTTCTCGTCTGTCTCTCTTTCGTCAATCTGGGCAGCCCATGTTCCAAAGTTTTTAACCGTTACCTCTATGAAGCCCTCACCATATGTTCTTGCGAGCTGACCTTCTTTACCCAAGTATGTGTACACCAGAGCCACGTAGTACAAACCGATGGGTTCATTTGGTCCGAAACTCCTCTCACTAAAAACACCGATATCAGCTCCGCCGTGTCTAATTCTTGACTTTCGTACCGAAAAACACAGACAACCAACCTCACAACCAAGAAAGCACCTTCAGATCCAAGCTGTGAAACATCTAAACGTACTTTCCATCCCATTGGGATATTGGTACATTCTTGCACTTCTTAAAAATTGTATAGTAGTTGTAGATTGTTATAAAGTAGTGAAGAATGTAGTCTGAAAATTTTTGAACAGGCAAAAGGCCACTTGGTGTCTTCCACATATCAACACTATTCATTTCTTTCAATGCATTCATTTCCGTTACAAATCTCTCTGCTGCTATTTCAACTGTGGCATCATCTGTCGGATCCGATTCCGGATTCAGTAGCTGACAAGCATAAACCTCCACCAAATACGGCGTTGACTGAGTCATACAAGATGCATCATTTTAGAAACCAATGAAACGGCGGTGTTTTGGCAGTAACAAACAAGCTCTAGCATCAGATAATGTTCCTGAAGAGAAATCGATAACCGTATCGCCATCCTGGGAAAATTTTGAAACCAAGTCCATCATCCACGAAACATTTTTCTGCTCCGGACGGAGCATAGGTCTTCTCCCCATCGTAGCCATTCTTGAATTACTATTCCTGTAAATAAATTCAAGGTGAGGAATGAGTGGTATGTTGTTCATGCAATTGATCCAACCTTGGGGGTTGCTAACAATTTCCCCGACATTTTTATAGTCTGTCCTATTGTAAAGTTCCATTTTATCCATACCCGTACGCCAAAAGTGAATTGCAGTCTCCGTCACCGATACATGAGTGACTCTCCGAATCATGGGATCACATCCATATGTACCGGCGGATATGACATAAATTTAGGGTTGCCTCTCCATACTGAAAGAATTTTCATACTTTGAAGACTCATTACCATAAGCACCATCACCATCACCACCACCATCACCACCACCATCACCACCACCACCACCACCACCACCACCACCATCATCATCATCATCATCATCATCATCATCATCATTTCTCTCCGAAGCCAAATATCGGTAGCAAGTATTTAATTGCAATGTACTGCAGGATATGTGACAACTGCGCACCTCGAGCCATGACTTTCTTCATCACTTGTACCATCTCCTTCATGTTTGTAGTTCTGAAAATGTTGTGCTCTGAATTTACCTGATCCTACTCCCTTCTTTTATTGTACGGAGGATCTGTAAGGATGAGATTGGCCTTTCCCTTTATTGAAACACCTACCTCAGATTCTTGTGTCTCTACAATATCCATTAATTCTACATCGTATATTGTACATACGGTTTCCATTTTCTTGGTTAAAACATCCATTGCTTGCACATCCGCCGCTCCGAAACCCAATGAATGAGCAGGGTTCACCATATCCAGACCGTTATCCTCTATTTTTTAATTGTTAACCTTATAGTTTTCTCCCTGCATTGCGGTTGTTTTAGAACTAGTTCCAGCTGCTTCTTATTTTCTGTTATTTTCAAAATACTGTTCGAGACCTAATGCCTATTTACGTTTTTACGATGTGTCATTATGACCACGGCCATTTGATTCTGTTGTACTCCGCACCCATTTTGTTTCCACTTGGTACATCAATTTATTTACTGGGAAGTACTGGTAACGCTAATGAATATTTCCCGGTCACAAAATCAGGTAATGTAGCAAAGAATATGAGAAGATCGAAAGAAGAAATTCCTCGAGATGTACTCAACGCCTCTCTGAAAGATGGATCATCCGGTTGAATATCATTTTTTGAACTGATAAATAATTGTTTGAAAGACTCCCATTTCATTAACTGCTTGTCATCAAGCTCATAAAATGTATTTTTCAACAACAAATCCGATAAAGAGGAAAATATAGAACCTCATATATAATGAAATGCTTCATCTTCAGTCTGTGATCGAAACCACGCCTTCTTATCGAATTTCTAAGACAAAAAGTGTACCACTTGATCGGGTAGTAAAGAGAGTATCTGCTGAATGGGAGCGAATACATTCTTAGCCCGGTCTGTCAAGCTGGAGTACTGGGTTTGTTCCTGTATCGACGAATATGTACGGACATATAGCTTCAGCCAAGTTTTTGGATCCACATTTCCTAGATAGCAACAACCACGCCTTCATCAACTTTTGCACACAAATACCAATTCTTGTACCATTTGTTGGAAGAGTCCTGACATGAACTCGTTGATTAGGGTCTGCGTGTTTCGATGTTTCTGAAAACAGACAGAGGAAATGGAATTAAAGGATTCATTCGAAGGTTGTTGGTTGATTTATCAAGCAAGTAGAGATAGGCGAGTTATTCCGCACTGAAATTTCCATCGGACCTAAAATCATCTGAAGGTGACTTGCACCACCGAAATTTTGAGATCGTTGAACACTATTTGGAAACATTGCAAAATTCGGGGGTGCGGTACGTCGAAATTTGCAACAGCCAAAGCTGAACGAAGTATTTGTCTTGTCAGTTGCGTTCCTGCACATACCAAAACCGTGGTCTCCCTTTCATTTCCTGTTTTAGCTGATGGCTGACTTTCTTCTTGAGCACATGAAACATCCTTCCGTGACACTCTCTTCGTGACTATGTCCACAACCTTTTTAGCCACATCGGTACTGGAGTTATGTAACACCCATTTGAAGAACTGTGTGCAATCGAGGAGCGAGACCGAGAACTTTTCGTTGAATTCTTCAGTGTCAAACACACTTCTACCAGTGAAAGGAGAAGGTCACGGTTGATATTTTCTTCTTCATGCTGTTGGATGACACTTAGTCCACGGTTGGTGGTGAATCGTTCCTGATGGGTTCGATGGATGTACTGTAGATGTATTTGTGTAGATGTGTCCTTCGGGAACGGATGCAATGTGCTGACGATTGGCAAAGCACCTGTTGGGAGATGAATTACGATGTCTGTTGTGTGGAGGAAGGGGAACCTGGAATGGGTGTGACGGATGTAAATAATAGAAGGAGTGGACGATTGTATAAATGGATTTTGCATTGTGCTTTGTAATCCTGAAATTGTGAACTTATTGTAGTGGTAGTTGTCTCCGCACGTTCTATTGTATTGGAATAGTATAATATAAAGCGAGCTGACGTATAAAACACGATACCATCAACCTTGGTCAAAATTGAAATAATTATTCAATAATTATTTAAATAAAAATATTTTATAATTATTTCAATTTTCGATCCGTTTATAACATCATGTTATATTCATGATGACTATAACGAAATGGTTTTGGGCATGTACTGGGAAAATAAATATAACATACACGTTCCTTAATATACATTATTTATATTAAGAAACGTGTAAGAAATTAGGACTGCACAACGTTCTGGGAAAATGTTTTTTCTCCAACCACCTGGATGGGCGGAAAATTTTCAAAAAATTATCAAGTAATTTTTTACATTTTTAGTCCATCCATGTGGATGGTGAGAAAAATTTTCTTTTAACAAACGTTTTGAGAAAAACGTACTCTACTAAATTCATGGAAAAAAAGTGAGAAAATTTTTCTTTTAATAAACGTATAAGAAAAACGTACTGTACTAAATTCAGGAAAAAATTAATAAATTTTCATTCGCATGGATGGACTGAAAATGTAAAAAATTATGCATTACTTTTTTAAATAAAAAATTACTCGATAAATTTTTAGATTTTCAGTCCATCCCTGTGGATGAAAATTTATATTAATTTTTTCTTTCAAATTTTTAACCCAAGTAGTACTCGTCATATTTGTGGCTGCTAGCCACAAATATGAGCAGTACTACTATATCATTGATAGAACTTCAAGTTATCATAATTGTATGATACAATTTGTGACTGATATAGCTTGAATCAGCCAAAAATGGAACATCAGTTCCAATTTGTGGCTGACTTCGAGTAACTCCGAGGATGACTCAGCCAAAAATCTGATAGACGTTGTATAGAAAACGTAGATGTTTCAACCATAATGGTTGACTCATCTACGTTTTCTATGATTTCCCCCTGCACTTAATCCGAGTATGGACTTGATATTCGGAGAAACTTGCTGTTGAACAGCAATCTCAGGGAATCCGGCATCGAGTCGTTCCGTATATGGTAATTAGTTAAAGTAGGCTACTTCCTGACTCATTCGGTAGTAAGTGTTCTTCTTGAGTAGGAACGTGAATACCACTTC
>JAULBU010014023.1:0-21979 GCA_032358235.1 Odonthalia washingtoniensis | reverse complement strand
AGACGGTATGGAAAGAGGGATATCCGAATCGGTGTTGGAAGTAGGCGATAGAAAAACCGGGTTTGGAGGATGCCTTTAAATACACAATGAGAATGGGATCATGCTGGTTGAGCGGTGTATTTGGCAGTTGTAAGCTTACGTCTGTAAAATTCAAAAACCATGCGCAATGAGAGGTGCCCGAAGTTTTCCCGAAGTCGAGAGCTTCGGTGCACTTCGTCTTCTTCCACTTCGTTTTTCAGGGATTGCACTTCGGACATTATCGAAGTGCAGCCGAATTTGTGCATATTATCGGAAACGACCACAGTACGCACTTCGCATCTTGACCAAAATGCCGAAGTATTTTTGAAAAAAATTGAACCGAACTTACATTGAAACGAAACTTTGAAATCTATTCCAAGTGGGTCAAAGTGGAGAATACTATGAAAAATGAAAAATCGAAAAAGAATAAATTATTCCGAATACAAAATTTTGGCAACATGAATTTTTCAAAGTACACAGTAAATGGCAACTTGTATTTTTTTTTCAACAAATGAAATAAGCGCGCTTATTTCAAAAAGAGTATACAATTTTCAAAATTAATTGCACTTTGAAATCTGTTTTCAGTACACAACTTAAAGTGAAATTGTTGTTTCCACCTATTACAATGGATCCTACAGATTTTGTTTTCAACAACAGAACCGTTGCACAAGTTAGACTATGTGCAGGTTGAGAGCAGAGGGACTAAGAGAAGAAATTCAACAGACACAGGCAATGATTTAAGAAATAGAGACAATCCAAATAGTGATGATCGTCGACAAGATTACGGAAGTGTAGACAATGAAGTCGGTAATAAAGCCATGAATTTCCATGGAATTTTCAAATATAAAGAAAGTAATGTTGCACGTCTTAAAGAGGTTTTATCTAACATTAAAATAATGGTAAGTTCTATTGAAACTGAGATAGCCGCCAATAATAGAGGAGTTGGGCTGAATGACGAGGAAGTAATAAGGAATGTACCGCACCGTTTAAGTACCAGTAGTACTATATATAAACATAAAATCACCGAAGAAGGAAGGGAAGTCCCTACCAGATAGGATTAAAAAGCTGTGGAAAGGATAAATGAAAAAATATTGCAAGAGATGGTGACGTATCAAGTGAAGACGGAATGCAACCTCTTATTTCATCACCATGTACGGGTTTTTTTGAAGTAGATTGTAATTATTCAAGCTCAGCACGACATGAAGAACAGATAGTAAGAATACGATGCCGGAGAGAACAAAAAGATATTCGTGTACCTCTGACCAGCACTGTGGAAGTTCATGGGGAGGGATACAACATACCAGAGTTTGGAAAATGGTGTATCACCGTCCAGCTGGGGTTTATTAAAGGGAATAGTTGGTGCAGTAAATAGGGTTGATGTTAACTGGTTCAATGGAATGAAGAAAACAATACGATGCCGGCTTGGAAAGTTGGAGGAGGAAAGTTTACTATCCTTTGACGTGAAGACATTTTCCCCTTTGTGATGTAAACTCTGTTATTGTGTGGGGTGTATGGGATGTTTTCAATGATTGATAGACCGGAATGACCATACAAGTGAGGGAGGAAAGATTTTACGCAAAGTCGGATTCCGTTAAAAACATGAAATCTGTAAACAAATTTCTTTGTATGTTGAGCACCATCACACGTTTAGGAGTGATGAATTGTGTACGTGTACTGAAATAAACGAATTAGTTTTTCTCTCAAGTTTTGTGTTCAGTAGATGCAAATTATAATATTGTAAAAGTTACAGTAACTGAAACTTTGTTGAAAGTTTTTAATTATATACGGGCCAAATTTGGATTAAGAGCAAGAATGAAAATGAGTGCATTCTCTACAGATGACTACATTGTAGAATTGACTGCCGCCAATGGCATTGAATTTCATGTCATGGTGCATTGGTTTTTTTCCTTTCTTCCAGTTTTTTTTCTTTTCAGTGTTCATATATCGCACTGCATCCAGTTCTGTTAATGAAATTTATTCAATCATGATCTTCATTCATTTTCTGAATTAACCCTGTTTCGGTGGCGACATTAGTCCGCAAAATTGTATACAGTAGAAGCAAATTATAATGTTGTAAAAGTTCCAATAACTGAAACTTTGTTCCATTTTTTTAATTATATATAGGCCTAAAGTTTATGCCTTTTACAGGTATGACATGTGTAGGAATTCACAATATACCTAAATATATCATCATGCAAATCACTGTAAAGTTTCAAACGTTTCATATGAGGCAAACCAGAGTTACTGTCCAAAAGAGGTGCAAAACAGACCGTCCCGCAACAGCCTGTTTTTCTCCAAATTGAGTACAACTTTCGTATGCCAGTTAAGAAACGTGTCAAACTTCACAGTTAAACTCGAACAATTACCGTTTAATTGCCTGTGAAATTTGACACGTTTCGTATGACGCAATCGAAAGTTACTATCCAAGAGAGGTCCGAAACTGGCCGTCCCAGCACAGCTTGTTTTTGTTTCAATATGGGTACAACTTTTTGTTGCGCGACACGTTACCTATCAAATTTCGTATCAAGGTTACATTTATGCAAAATTATTCCACTGTTGAGTTTGAGACTTGTCGGAGTAGACAAGCGGAGGTTAGGGCAAATAATCATGACCAAAACTGCCCGCAGAATCCCACCACAGCCTATTTTTGCCTCAAGATACGTACAACGTTTTGTTGCGTGACCCGAAAGGTGTCAAACTTCACAGAAAGCTTGCATTTATGCAGACTAGAACCACTCTGAAGTTTGACACTTTTGCGAGCACGCAAACAGAAGTTACGGCAATAATGATGTCCAACACTGCCCGCAGAATCGGACTCGTGTAAAGGAGTTTTATCTTCATTTTTCAGTTTTGGTTGAATGTTCCAAAAATTAATTCATATTTCTACTGCGGAAATCGTGCGAGTCTTTATGGCCTTTTTTCCTTTCTTCCAGTTTTTTTTTCAATGTTCATATATCACACTGCATCCAGTTCTGTTCATGAAATTTATTCAATCATGAACTTTATTCATTTTCTGAATTCACCCTGTTTCGGTCACCAGATTAGCCAACAAAATTCGCTCCTGAATACAACACGTGTCATTTTCAAATTTATATAATTCAATTGTTGTAGACAAATAGGTCTTTTATTTATTTGTATACAGAAAATAAATTGTAATTTTATTACAATTCGGAAATTTGGAAATTTATTTTATTCCTGAATGCACCCATTATTTTGGGGGTGGTGTCCAAAAATTAATTTCTAATTTACAATTTTGGTATTCTACTTCATACCATCGACCACTACACACACAACCTACGCACTTACTCATCCTCCCTTCCGTTCCAAGCCACCGGAATATGTAAAAGTAAAATTAGAATGCATGTAATATATGAAATTTCATTGTCAATACCACATACATAACAACAATCTTTTGATTTTTACTTAAACAGACTCCAGAACCTTCATATTCTAAACAACTTGTCCATCTATCATTGAATACTAATATATCCATTCAATTTACGTATATCTAATACATGAATAATTCTATCAGCACCACTTGCAATAATAATATCATCTTAATTATCAAATGAATATAATCTAGAATTACCTAATGTTTTTCTCTTTTTCCTTTAATTTGAATCACGTATATCATAAATTACAATATCAGTTTTCTCTGTTGATATTACTACATTATGATTATTTTCATATGTTTTTAAACATGTGGGTTTTAAATGAGTATGAAATTTATTTACTATAATATTTTCATCGTATATTACAATATCTTAATACATTGATCTTGTTATTATTATTCCAAATTTATTTTCTTTGTGTTTTTTATTCCAGTCCATCCTTTCATACCATCAGATTTATTGGGTATATTTATATGCCATATATTTGTGGGTGTTGGTAATATACATGACAGGGAAGAATTGTTTCACATTGAGGGGCTGCGCAAAAGGGTGCCTCTACCGCCATTCATTCGTGATTTTTTCCAACTGGGTCAAAGTTCCAGTAACTGGAAATAATTTCCATAATTATTATCTTTATACCATGTGACACCGGTCAGTAATTTGGCCCAGAAAACGTTTGGCATGAAATTACTGTAAGCATTACATCATTTTTCTTACCCTGACAACGATTATTGTATTTTTTTTGTACAGCGGTCAGAAAGACACACGTAGAGCGACATATGTTCCTCTGTTTTTTTAAATTGGTACAAAACAAATATCACAACTGGAAAATGTTCTGTAAGGCTTTCAGTCATTCAATGTAGACAGATAGACACGTACACCAATCGTGTGTCTCATTTCTAAAAAATGCACCGTTTACTGTATATCTTGAAGGTTGCAATTATTCTTTTGTCAACCTGTACCGTTCTATTGTTCTATTATTTGGGAATTACACGTACGACGGTTGATTCTTTTCACTTCGTCTTTTGGAAATAAAATGACATTGATTTTCAAGACAGACATCACACAAACATGTTTCGACGACAATATTAATTTCAAGATCTTCAATATAATTCAGGGTAATGAAAGCATCTTTGGATTGCAACCATCGCAACTACACTTTCAGATAAAAGACATGTAATGGTCTTGAGACGCATGTACGTCTTACGAAATAACAACGACTAATCCTTTGGACAGTTTAATGGCTGGACAGATGGATGGGGTATATCAATCAATAAGTCGACACTAATTATACTAACAGAGGTTGGTGGCCATGGAAACTCTCTTGACATTGATAGTGCAACATGCGAGTACGACATATCCAATAGTGGTAACGAACCTGACTTTGCGGAAAAGAAGGAATGGTACGTGAAATGATTACAAAATGGCAAAAATTGAGACATAGATTGTAACAAAATTATTGAATCAATAAAAAGAATATATGTCAATACTATCATGGAGATAAACAGAAAGTGTAGAGTGCAACTAAAGAATCGTTTTTTGATCCCACTTCATTCTAATTCTGAGCACTGGCCTCAAATATTTCACCATTTTTCCTCTTTCAATTACGTCAACTCGTTTAACAAATCCGATTAATTGTCATCATTTCAGAAGGATGGATTTGAGCAAAGAATAATGCTTCGACTTCTGGAAATCAGACAGTATGGTATGTTATAAATGCAATACAGATTCTGAAACGCCAACTATCGTCGGCAAACATTCATCAATTATACCCATGTAGACAAAATCAATCACAATTTCTGACGCACCAAACCAATGCAAGACTCGGAACTTCGGTTGCAAAATCTATGAAGCTGTCTGTAAAATAAAATCAAGTATAGATCGACCAGTTATGTTGAAAATGGAATGAAGCGACGGAGAAAAATCATTGGTGAGTCTCTTCGAACTCTATAGTTACAAGTGCAAAACAACGTTAAAACGCTCGGCACAAACGTTTTACCCACTTTACCTAAACCTTCTCAATTTCAGTGAAAGTCTCAGAAGAGAAAACATAAAATCAGATCGTACATTACTGGCATACTTACCTGTACAAGTAGAAAATGTTAATTCATCATGTGGTACATCATGTGGCGCATCATCTTCGAATGAACTCGATATTTATATGGATGTGTTACAAAAACGTATTGAGGAGTCAAAGAAGGAGCTATAAAATGAATCGATGGTGGGAATTTCAATGTGTACTTCAGATGGTGTGGCATTACATTGTCATCCAATACTGTCTTCATAGGGTAGCTGATATACCGGAAGCCATGGATTTTCTTTCAGTAAAACATGGAGTTAAAAACATCTACCGTGCCATCGATGCCTCGTCAAGGCATCTCGTATATCATATCCTTAGCTTAACAGGCTAAGATCAGTAAAACAGACAAAAGTAATATTGGAATCGGATACCGTATATCATAAAGAAGCGGGTTTGCCGAACGAATCTTCATCTATAAAATAAATGTCAATACATTCAAAGTATACAGTTCTCAGAAATTTCAACAATGACAAGATACAGGAACAAATGGACATTTACAACATCTTCCACTTGGAGCCGATGCATAACCTACACATTGGGGTCTCAAAATTTTCTGAGGAGTGTTTGTTTCGACTTCGTAGCTGTCGTGAACGTAAAACTACTTAAATTCTGGGCATGGCTCTCCAAAACCTCTACGATCTATGTGTAGAATTATATTACGTAGGTTAAATACTTTCTTGTCTCCAGTCGGAAAACGATCTCACTGTTACAATCTTCACGTTGATTTTGAAACAGGTCGTGGTTATTTATTACTACATGGTTTCTTCACACAAAAAGAAATTTTCGTAGTTTTGGAAGCTGCGGATTAAATGCGTTTTGATCAAGTATCCCCATTTCTGGGAGGCATATGTGGCAGAATATGTGGACGTAGTTCATCAGCAGAAGTAACATCCTTTTTCTCAATGTACGTAGACATGAAAGCTCTCATATTTAGAAAAAATCGGCATCCAGCATGGACTTCTTCTGATTTACAGAAACTTTGCACAACAATCTCATCTTTAAAAATCAAAGCACTTTCAATATTTAAAGATTACAATCCATCATCACTTCATACAACAAAGTTTCACCTATTTGATCATCTACCGTCGGATATCGAAATGCTGAAAGGTGTAAGATACATGGATGTATGATTGTATCAATTACTTCATACAGGAACGAAAGATGCCTTTCGACGGACTTCAGAAAAGAAGTCTGCAAGTGTTGGGGAGACTGCAAAAAGAATGGATCGACCGCGATGAACATCTCCTGTTGTAAATCAAGGAGTAAAGCCAAATAAGATAGTATAATCTGTACAGAAGGATGGCACAGTATCGATAACTCAATATTCATCTTCAACAATTCAGAAACTTCTTACAGCTTGTCAGTTTCGAGATTATTCTCTAAACAGGTTTGAAACAACTATGGAAAATGTAATTAATGGTCTGTACATGAGGCACGGTGCCGATGATCTTTGACAACTTACAGGTATGCTCCATCAACATTTCGAAACATTGGATGTATTGGTTACTGAGGTTGGTGCCATATCATTATACTTCCCAGCATCTGCGTTTATCTTAGGCTGCGAATCCCCTAGACTTTCGGATTGTAAAATGTTTGGTAAAAATGTTTATGTCAATATATCAACATTCAGGGTAATGCAGCGAGTTGTGGAAAATGATATATTCTATTCCACCTCGCGTTCAATATTAGGTACAATTATGGTCGAATGTGGAGAAGTTGGGGAATAAACGGTCCCAGAGAGTGACATGATTATGTGGTTTACCATAGCTCTATCATTTTATACGTATACCAAGAGGGAAGGATGATCCTAATTTACCATCAAACAAGTATGTGGTTAATGAACCTGTCTCTGGAAACAAGAAGTGAATTTCAGAGTTCTAATTTGTACAATACTTGGATGTCTCTGACAACACATCTTCAGTTCCAGATGAAATCAATAGGGTACTTGATTCTATAAGATTATGTTGAGATAGAACAAGAGAAGAATATGGTATGTCGACATCAGCAAAGGCGTATGGTCTATGAAAGATTGACATTATTCGTGGAAAATACACATAGTACCTGAATCTACTGCTGTAGATATGTTGGGAAGTCATGTTCTTCGTCAGAAGAAATGGGAATCATTTCGTGGTCACGATAATGGATGGATTTCAAGTTTATGCATGATATCGCTCGATATTACTACTAGCCCCTGGGTTCTCCACAGGTGCTTCATGAATTGTAACACCACATGCTTCCAAGTTCCTACGCATTTCTCTGCTGATGTAGTTCGAACCATGGTCTACTGATAGAGGGTCGGGTGGTCCGACTCATACGGTGTTCCATAAGTTTTTTATGGTTCGCCATACATCTGTTAATGTTTGGGATCCGAAGAATGATGCGGCACAAAAGTGCGTAACTAGATCTACCATATGCAGAACTGGCTTGCTCGAAATGAACATCGTATAAACCTGGATGCTGTGGTTGAATCTTAGTTTACCGGTACCGATTGGGAGTTTAAATCTCCTCGGGGCTCGTGCATTTGTCTGATATGATAAGCACTGCCGTGAAATCCTCTCAATCTTGTTTCTGGTATCGTGGCTAATGTTTCTTTCATTGGCTCTCCTCAACAATCCCTCGATGGCGCTGATGCTTGGGTGCCCGAATGATCTGTGAATCTTCTTCAATTCACATTCTGTGTATAGTTCAAATGGTATATTGATTGGTTTCCATTCATGTATGAGGACGTAAGTCAGAGGATTGGATCTGAATCTTCGCTGATCCAATAGGTCTTTGTTTTCCGCCTATTCCCTTAACTTTCATCGTAACCGGTGATTTCATCGCATATTTTGACCCTAACTTTTTACAATAGGCTTTTTATTGCATGTATGAAATTATGCTACGAATATTACAACGTGTACATATTTGAATCCCCTTGAATTCGCTTGGATCATTCCCTATCATGCTTGTATGCATGGCCGTTATCACTGAATTCCTATTCTCATTGACTGTCAACCCGTGCATGAATGCCTAATTGCTCATTCTCACTTCCAAATCCTTCAAATCTTTATTGTTGATTAGTGAAAAGTTTGTTTACCCTCGGTCTCCTCTTCTGCCAATTCTGCTCTTATGTTTTGGTCTGCCCCATCGGTTCCATTCTCTACGCAAATGGACGTTATAAATGCGACATATTCTATTGCAACAGGTGCTCTGGGGTGTTTACTCTTTAGCTTTTTTATCTCAACATTGATCTCCTCCCGAAAGTGCTTTTGTTTGACATAGTAGTCTTCACCGCAAACAAATCAACCTTTGATCCTGCGTAACCAACTGGAGTCGAATCTCCTAAAGTTTGTCATATTTCCCTTGAACCTTCCGTTCTTGTAATGTGGTCCGCTGGTGTGTCTGTCGGTATCCCCCTCTTCCGTAGTGCCTTACTTCACGTTTCGCGCCACCTCCGTAGTTCTATCCTATGCTGTACATAACCTCCCCTCCCTCTGGGTTCCATGTCACGGTCGTCATCGTACTCTACTAGAGTACGAGGACGACCGTAGAGAACAGATTTTCAAACAAGAAAACCACATCCGGAACAACAGTAGCATACCTAACAGGACCACTGATCCTTCTAGGTATGCTACTGTTGTTCCTGCTGTGGTTTTCTTGTTTGACAATCTGTTGGCTACTCTATTGACGAGTTGGTGCGCGGTTCTTGGCACTTGGTTTTTCAGGGTGTCTCTTATTGTCGGAATGTAAATTTCAGTCATCAATCTGTCCCTTAAGTGTCGATCTGTGTGATAGTCGACATGAAGTTGGTATTGCAAACTCATAATCTTGTCTACAAATTCCCTAAATACTGAGACTTCCAATTCATCCGGCTTGTCTCTCATAGCACCGGTGAGAATCAATGCATTACATTCTGCTAGTAAGCGTGACTCTTTATCTGTGGAGTTGAACCAAGTTCTCAGTAGTTCTACTCCATCCTCAAACGTCATGCATGACCTCCCTTTTTTGTAAATAATGATCCCGCACTACCCTTCAGCATTGTGAACATTGCCTATCTCTTTTCCTCTTGGGTGGCATCACAATTATCGGCAGTCTCTGAGTAAAGGTCCACAATGTTTTCTAAATCCTCGTCATATAATCCAGAGAATGTCGGCTGCCTCATGTATTCATTTACAATTGTCGTTACACCTCTCCCTCTTTGGATTTCTTTGTTCCATATACTTGATTTGGGTTCGTCGTGGTTGGACTCACTTGTCCCTTGTCGTATTTGATACTCCTATCCGGTAATTCGCCCTTTTTTAATTCTCATTTCCGTCATCAGATAAATCAACATCATCATCATCTTCGTCGTGGTCCATCGGTGTTTTTCTCTGGGTTTCATCTGGGTTTCGTATCTCTTTTATGTCTCTTTTCAGTCACTTTATGCTCATCCTTTTCTGAGTTTGAGTGTGACTTTTCACTGGCATTTTGTTCATTATTTCTTGGTGGGGTTCCTTGTCTTTCTGCTGCCTCAGTGACTTTAGATACTGTTTTATCGTTTACTTTTGAATCGTTTTCAGCCTTAAGGCTTATGTGACTGTCTCTATAAATAATACCAATTATCGTCTCTACTGGGGCCCTTTTACTGTTAGTGTCTATATAAATGACTCTTTGCGTTAGTAGGTCCCTCCATTCTATCATAGTCGTTCTTGGCCAGCTTCTATTAGTATGTGGACGGAATGCTGTGATGAAATCGCTCCATAACAAATCCCCACGTAGCTTACTTTTCTGATATGCTGAATAGATCCCGGTGCTGTATTCTTTCAGTTCTGCCTTATCCGCTGCCTCTTTTACTTTCGAAGCCCCTTCGATTATTGGGTCTAGGTCATCTGCGTAATTAGGTTAATGAACTTGGTCCCTGTTCTCTTCTTCTTCTATGTCTATCGTTTACTTTCTGAAAGCGTGTATTGCGTTTCCCTGAAAATTCGCTTCTGGGTTTTTCCGTTTATCTGTCTGTTTACTATTTGTTTTTCATGTAATTCTCGGAGTACATTTCGAAAACGAAGCCCTCCTCGGGGTGTTATCTTGGGCGTGGTGGTCATATTTTTCAAAATTTCCTTTTGGCATTACAAGTTATAACTGTCGTGCCTACTTCTTTCTCCCTCCCTTTTTCCTCAATCCAAATGCTAATTACTATTAATATTCCTTATCCTCCATTGTTCGTCCTTGATCGGATTTTCCCTATCCTCTGATCCCCCTTCTCTTCTTAGGCCTGAGTGTCGTACGTGTGATCTATACGCCTTACGTCTAGGAATCCCTAGTCGTTTTTGCAGACGTACTATCGACCCCACACTAATTAGTGCGTATTGTCCCTAGCCCTGGCGTCGCGGCTAGTAGTTAATTATATTAACGGTGCAACAGTGACTTGACTTTTCATCTAAATGGCATGCGGATTCGCCACCCGATCTTCGAACTCCAAAGTTGACCCTGGATCAGGTTTGGTTTGCAAGATTACCTGTTTCTGATGCTCTCGCATCGATGGGTTTAATTCTTTATTCGTACCTTTTCATCCTCCTGACAAACCGTAGCGGATCTCCGACACATAAGAAACATGTGAATTCCGTCTCACTAATGCCGAGGATCGCTACACGTGTATTGTAGTGTACTGCTCAACCAATGACTAGTTATTAACCAACCTGACACTGGTCGCGCCCAATCTTAATTGGTGCGATTAAACAAATACAGTACAAATTTGTATTCCTTCAGCTACACTTAATTCCAACGTGAAACGTTTCCCCTTTCGACTACAGTACTTGGTGCTTTCGAAATATCTTGAATTGATTAATTAAAGTTTCCCTCAAACAGAATAATAGGTGAGCACTGTAACATCATCATTTTCACGCGTCACCATGTGTCGTCCAGTCACCCACGATGATTTTTCTATAAGGTCATGTGGCGTACTCCTTCCTTTTAGACTCTTTCTGTCGTATACCCTACTTGAACCCTTCTCCCCTTTTTCAAACAAAGGCTTAATCTCATTTGGAACGACTATTGAGGAAGCCGTGACAGTACTGGAAAAGAGCGAGTCGGGCTTGTCAATTAAGAAGTGTAATTTCTCGCATTCCGAGTCGGTGGCCTGAGCGCGTATTAGCTCTTCTTTGGAGAGAGGATAGTGTAGATCCCTCGAGGAGACGAGGAGGACATGAGAATTAACCGAAACCATTATATGCCATTCGCGCAGAGGATTGATGGTGTTAGAGAAGTCATGAAAGTTGGCTTTGTCTGTACTGTCTGGAAGTATAATAACCGGTATTTTATCGACAATAGGGCCGTATCTGATCGGGTTGTTGCAAGACGGGAGAGGGCATCTGGGGCTTGATGGTGATATCAGGGACGGTATTGGACTTCAAAGTCGTATTCCGTGAGGCGAAGGCGCCAACGTTGGAGACTACCAGTTGCAGTTAAAGGAATCATGATCCGTACGGATGGCAAAGTGAATGCCCTCAAGGTAAGGGCGTAACAAAAGCACGGCACAAAAAATGGCGAGGCATTCACGATGTGTGGTGTCGCAATTACGTTCGACTGGTTTGAGTGTTCTAGAACAATAAACAATGGATTTAAGTTTCCCTTCATCCGGTTTTTCTTTCATGAGAACGCATCCGATCTGGTTATCAACTGCGCCCGTGCCCACTGTGTAGGTCGCACCGAGGTAGGGTAAAGCTAATACATGTGGAGTGTGAATTTTTCGTTTGAGGGCTTCGAATGCAGACTGTTCCGTATTGGTTATGGAGTGTAATTCCGTGGGCTCCCCCTTTCTTTGCATGCGGGATTCCAGTTGAGATACATTTGGAAAAAAGGGGCTGTACACATTACCGATTCCGAGGAACCTCCGTAATTGGGTGGCCGTTGTCGGAGGTTGCATCCCATTAATGGCTTCGATGGTTTTCGAGGAAGCGCTCAATTTTCCGGTGCTGATGATGTGGCAAAGGTATTTCACAGATTTTTGAAGAAAGAACAATTTCTTGAGGTTGATGGAAAGACCGGCGTCTGATAGTAGTTGCAGAATTTGTGTAAGAGGACGCAGGTGGCTCAGAATGTCGGTTGAAAATATGATTTTATCGTCTAAATAGACGAAAACTTATTGCCACGGAATGGATGAAAGGATGATATCGATTGCGCGTTGAACGGTACTAGGCACATTTTGGAGTCCATAGGCGAGAGCTGATTGCCACCGAACGGATGAAAGGATGATATTGATTGCCCGTTGAAAGGTACCAGGAGCATTTTTCAGTCCAAAAGGAATCCGCTCGAATCCATAAAGACGCTGATGGCTGACAAATTCTATTTTTCACAATCCAACTTGGCAATGGATACTTGCCAGTATCTCTATTTACAGTCCAGAGTGCTGAATCTTGGCATCCTCCATGGAATCTATGCATTCGTTCATCCGGTAAATGGGACTGGAGTCTCGAACCGGGACGGAATTTAGACCCCTGTAGTTGATACAGAAAACAAATGGAGCCATCCTTCTTGGGTGCAAAGAGGTCTGGTGATGCCCATTCCATATTTTCCGGCTCGATAACCTCGGCATTCAACATGTGAGCGATATCCTTCCGTTTTGTTTCTCGTTGGGAAGGTCCAGCGCCATATGTCATTTGAAAAGTAGGGACGGCGTCTTTTCGCAGTTCGATCCGATGTTCGGTGGAGTAGACCTTTCCAAAATGGCCATCCCACATGCGGTAGTATGGTTCCAGCGCTTAGAGTAGTTCCATCCGATGCCGTTGAAGGCGGTCGCCAATTTTGAAGTTGGTTTCTCAATCGATGGAGTTGTGGTGTGCATCGCTATCCCTTATGACCGTGTGCATTTGAAATATGGTACGTTTCGGGTCGTCCGAGGCGGAGGCATTGGTGAGGAAAAATTCCTGCATTTCGTCGGGTAGGATATTTGCGTTCTGTGACGGTATGCTCAGTGTCCATGAGATATATTAGGTCAGTCGGGGGTTGGATGCTGTAGCGATCTTTTTGTGCTTTCGTATTTGTACCAGAGCGGATGACAGATTGCAGATCGTGATGTATAATCTTCGGGCGGTGTCAACCAATCCAGATGAAAAACAAAATAACTCCAAGTATGTCGAGGGGGGTTTGTCCTGTTGTTCGTAATTGTCGATTCGGTGCTTGTTCAATTAAACGGTGCCAGGAGGACTGAATCTGGTTGAGATGAATCGGATTCGGTCCAGCGCCGGTGTCTATGACAGCATGTATAGTAGAGTGGTTAGTCGTGGTTGTGCCGATGGTGAGACCCACTTTATAGTTTCCGTGTTCAAAAATTGAGTCCGGATCGGTAAGTGGAGCAAGGTGGTGGTATGAGGAGGTTACAGGCGCTGAGAACCGATGTGGTTGTATCCAAGAGGTAAAGGTCGGTTCGATTTTAGGGCGGGATTAGTTGTACTCTGTGTTCGTAGTAGAGGAGTCGAGTGCCTAGGCAAAATCCCTATTTGTTTTCCGAAGGCGGTGTTGCTTTGGCCGTTGTCGTGTGTGGCTGTGTCGGTCCACGTTGGTAAGCGTACGTTTTCTCACGTCGACGAGGTTGACGACGGTTGACCGATGACTGGTAAAAGCGGAAATTCTGGTTACGTTTTACAATATAGTACCGTACGTTTGCCTTCTGGAAGTAAGGGCACCAAGTGGTCACTTGATCGTCTGTCGAATAGCCCGACCGTCTGTGTGAACTAATAAACTATTTAAGGGGTATGTGATGATAATACTAACGGTACACCGCTCACAAAAATTATTTTATGCGGCAAACTAGTGTCTGTACGTAATTAGTGTCACATACACTAAATATGGTAATCCAATCTTGACTCTAATCGTCAATAGTGTATGTGACCCTAATATAGTGCTATACACAAATTAATGTCACAGATTGAGTCAAGTCTTATGACATTTCTAATTTCAATTTCAATTCAAAATTTCTAATTTCTCATTTCAATCACAAAATCTGTGACTGTACATTACATTAGAAAAGTTTCGATTTAAAAATTTCAATTTAAATTAAATTTAAATTTCAAATATTAATGTACGGTTTCATTCAAAGGTGTTGAAACAGAAGCGGAAGAGAGAAACGTTTAAAATGTCTCCTGCTTTTTGTCGATACCGTCATCTATATTTGTCTTCATTCCTAAAGGGCGACGTGTTCAAATTATTTTGTCGGTACCATGTTTCTCATCCAAGAGTAAGTTGAAATCAGCACAATGACTTCTAATCTTTCCCCGCTCAATACAGATAACACGACAATAAATCCAACACCACCGTAGGAATCTTCAATGACTTCTCATCTGTCCCCTCCCAATACTGATAACACGACAACAGATCCAACACCACCGAAGGAATCTTCTTTACGTGGTCCGGGAAGTTCATCCCGTTTGGCACAGAATGTCCTGAAAAAGCCATAGAGGTATGAAATTTCACAGTGGATGCGAAACAAAGTAGCTATTGGAGGAATCTCAAAAATACCGAGCAAGTCCATTGCTGCTTTACTACAATTATTTCGCGGATCGAGTAATTCTAATCTGACACGAGCATTGAGGTACTTTGGAGATCCTGAGAAGACAGTGGAAAACTACAAGCCAAATGGTAAACGCTCCAATATAATATATTCTTACCGTCCTACGAAAGCGGGTATGGTAGTAAGAATTGTAAAGGCCGAAAAGGAAGGGGACCAAAGATATCAGTATGGGTTTCTGTACTTTATGGAAAGCTGCTGGATAATTTCTATCGTTTGAGATGTGTTGGCCTTAAGTTCAACATGAAATTGCTACGAATGCTTGCACTTAGATCGGTAGAAGAAATTGAAATTGAATCCTTCAAAAATTCTTTATGTGATCCTCAAAGTGGTCGATTAATTAAAACTTGTGTGACATCAAGGTGAATTCAGGCTTTTATGCAGTCTAACGGGATGGTATGTCGTGCGCACACTGGAAAGATGTCTGTTTGTAGTTCCAAGCAAGAGATGATAGATCGAGAGGTCGACTATCACCTTGGGACTGTTTCGTGACTTTGAAAGTGGGAGGTTGAGAAAGGATAATGTGTTGAATACAGACTAAACTCATTTCGTAATTGATCAGCATGACGGTCTAACAATGGCTATGAAAGGTAATAGTGACATTAAATTTGCCGACGTAGTGAGTGAAAATGATGGTATGACTATGATGGTATTGCTTGGAGACTGTCCTAATTCCCACATTCTAATGCCTATGATGATATTCCAAAATCCATCCTGCTTGTGCCCTATCCGTGGAGTTGCGGACTCCGTGCCCGAGGTCTGCTACAGAACTGGTCGCAAGGGATTGATGTATCTACGTGTCTTTGCAGAGTTGCTGTCAGAGATAAGAATTTTCAAGAAGCTTACTCATAATCAAATACGTGTTATATTTGTAGACAACGCTGGGGGCACAAATTAACGGAGGAAGTGAAGAAAGAGCTCAAAAAGAGCAACACATAAATTCTGTTTCTTGCTGCAAATGAGACAGACCTTTGCGAGTCAGCGGACTCGTTTATCATTCAAAAACTGAAATCAACTTGGCGGGAAATGTGGGACTATAAGGGGATGAGTATGGCGACTGCAGAACAGTTGACAGACTGGAAGAAGGCTCATGGAAGCTCCTCAATCCATGTAAAAGATTCTTTTTACAGCTGGAGTCTCAAAGTGTGCAGGAAGTTGATTCGCAACGGGATAAGAACGGCGTTCTCTACTATCGTAAGGAAATGATCCACTATAGACTGGGACTTAATTTGGATGGTCGGTGGGAGGTCTAGCAGTTGTTTCCGCATTTGCAGGAAATTGTGAGAAGTACAAAGACAACTTTGAAGTAATGTCTGTGACTGATAGCATGGCTCTGGATGGGCAGGTCACACAGTCTGACCCGAATTAAAAAAATCATTTTGAGGACTGTATTCACATTCATTAATTATGTATTGTTGCATTTTTTGTGTCGCTAATTGGATGCAACACCATTTTAGTGTATGTTCTGAATTAGTTTCAGTGAAACTATATTGTGAAATGGGGGTCAAAATATCATGTTTCTAATTACTGTGTGTGGCACTAATTATTGTGAGCCTTGTAGTAGTATTCATGATAATAGTAATAATGGCAATGTAATAATGATACCAGGAATAATGATTATAGTGGCATTGTTAATAGTAATAATGATAATAATAATATGTTAATAGTAATAGCAATGATTAATAGTAATATGTTAATAGTAATAGCAATGATTAATAGTAATATGTTAATAGTAATAATGATAATAGTAATATGTTAATAGTAATAGCAATGATTAATAGTAATATGTCAATAGAAATAATTATATCCAATCCGATGATTGGTCGAGAGACAGAAATGAACTAATATAGAAAAGTGGTTGAAACGGCGGTGGTTGTATTCTTACTCGGCAATTATGCAGTTAACGCGTATAATGATTATGAGGATATTGGGGATTCAGATTAGGTGGCTCCGTTTGTCTGATTCGTGGGTGCCTCGATTCCTGCCGTCGCTAAATGGATTTGCGGATTCGAAGTCATGATGCTACGAGTAGTATCTCTATGTACCAACTTTGGTCTCGCAGTTGGAGGAAGCCTGTCGCACGGTTGTTATTCGCGAGTTGGATTTACTTTTCTCTCAATGGTTGACGATTAAGTCAGTTCAGGTACTTTGGGTTGAGTCTCCTCTTGCCGTTGGTGAAGCTTTCCTAGCGTTCGTTTCTTTTTGTGTGGGGTCTGGTATTTCGTTAATGTCTGAAGACTTCTTTAATGTTTCTCCTGCGGAACAGGCATGGTATGTATACTCGAATGGATCAGATTCCAGATCGGGAAAGAAACGACACACACGTGTAGGGATTTCCAACAGTTGGTAAGCGATTAGATTACTAAAGTGGAAATTTCTAATTAAGTTAACACGTGTGTCGAAGATGGAGTATTTCGATAAATGAATGAATTTTTGTTGATATGCAGTAATAAAGTGGATACTATTTTTCTTGTTCTGTAACCTAACCGTTTCCTTATTCATCTACCCTGTTGTCCTTCCTCCTTCTTGAGTCGTTTCGGTAAGTTTACCACTCGTCTCTTATAACGGCGCGCTTATGGCGGCGTGTGTTTATGCCGCGTGCTTGTCATCGTTTATTCTTCCGGTGTGTGTCATCTTCTTTATAATCTGCACCTGTTCTCGATCGTGAGCTTTCTTCACATGTTTACTGACCGTCTTTGTTGTCATCATCCCCATCCGCGTTCTTCTCTTTACGCAAATTGCACACCGCATTCGATTCGAAGACGAATCGACATCGTCACGTCCGTACCGAATCTGGCAAAATGGTCCCTTATCCATCATAGTTCATGTCCTCCTGTAGCATAACTGTGGTAAAAACATCCGCCACGGTGGGTTCCGAGCCATTTTTTGCGGTAAGGAGGACACCTGGATTGGGTGGCGGGAGGGAGAGCGGGTTAGTAACCGAGTTCGGGGTGGCTTGTGTATGGGACGTCAAAGTCACCACGGAGTGGGATTTCCTTGCCAAGTTGTTGACGTCAGCACGTGAGTGTTCCAAATGGTATGAACTCATACAGTTGCGCAAATGGGGGGAGGATTTCTTCTAGGAAGATGAAAATCATTTTCTTGGGCGTAAAGATATTACCATAGCGGAAATCTTTGTGTTCCAAGGTGGTCGCATAGGCGCTTGTTGTTTCGTTGGGTTCTTGGCGATATGTAGTAACATCCGATTCGGCAGCGGGAAGGATGTCGTCCGGGCATAAGTTTACAGAAGATAGTCGGCCACCAAGGAGTAGTTCCATAACAGTGATGACCTATGGGATGTTCCGTGCGCTCCTGTTTCCAGACGGAGCTGGAGATTGTCCCGGGCGGAGCCGTGTAAGAAGTATCGGCACAACCACATGGTAGATCCATTATTTACGTGTGTATAGTCGCACGCCGAGCCAAAACGTTGAAGGAATGCCAGTATGTGGATGGGGTCGGTGCCATCGAATTGATGGCTCTTGAGTTGGCTCTCCATACGACGAGGATTCGTGTACATATTTTGCGCCACTTGGTCTTCGTAGAGAAGCGAGCGTAATATTGACCGATAGGAGCGGGAATCGAGCGCGGTTACGAATATTGTGATAACCAGGCGGATTATGTCCATTTTCGATATGCTGAGCTCCGTGGCAGGATCGGAGTAGTTGTAGAAGTTCGGCGGTTGAGCAGCTGGTATCAACTGAGAGTGGTGACCAGGCGACTAATGAGCTCCGTACGACGGCGTGAGTTGTCGAGGGTTATGAGGGCGGCTGGTAGTTACAATCCGTGTGTCGGTAGTGTACGGCTGCCGTGGTAAATAATGGGTTACTGGATCTGGGTATATCACAGGTTCGGTTGACTTCTGGTGAAGGATTTGGAATTCGGTATGAGCAACGTTTCGAAGGAATCCGACGGTCTTCGTCAAGATCGCTAGTTTGTGACAAATGCTGTTGCTGAGAGTGTCAACGATTTTAGTTGAAAATTTCGAATCTTTCAATAGAGTCTTGGGGATGGGTGAAAGTGTAGCGCACAGGGTGCGGATTTCATCGCGACGCTTGGAGTTGTCACGGGATAAGTCTTGAGTATTTTTTACATCGTGACTAAATGGGCGCTTACGGATGAATCGCTCTGAGATTGGGAGGGCCTGGTCTGCGAAGCCGTCTATTCATTTAATTTTATGGCGATTTCGAGGCGTATAATGGCATGCAATTCCAAACGAGTAGAAGTTGTTTTGTCTACCAGAGGGCCTTGTGTGCACTGGGACTGGTCGAAGGTCAGGGTTCAGGGCATCTATGTCAAAGCATCTCCGTGTAAGAAATAAGAGTTATACTCCTGGAGTTGGGCGAAAGTGGCACCATGCACGGAGGGTGCTGTGGAAAATTCCGATGGCGGTGTGTTGTCTTGATCATGTGAAGGCATACGCGGGGATTTTAGTTGGGTTGATTGGCTGGAAATGGCACTATGACGCAAGGCCCGGTGATGTTGTGTGGTTCCGATTGGGTGCGCTCCAAGCTATATGACGTGATGCGGGCGGGGTTCACATCCACGGTTATATATTCGGGCGTCAGATGGAATAAGTCGAAAGCAGAGGCGGAGGCATTGTTCTCTGTAGATCAGGGTGGTTGAGATGCTTGAATATCCGGTACGGGGTGTTTTCGAACTTGGGCGCTGCCAGTTGAAGTCGTAATCGATGTAACTGCTCCTGATAAGGGGATGGGATCATAACCAAGATAAGGGCCGATTGGAATCGGCGGTTCGTCCTGTACGATTAATGGATTGTGGCGTTGCTGTAGAGGTGACTTGGGTTGCGGTGTCGGTACGCAAGACGCGGTCCAGATTGGAGCGTAGCATCAGGAGAGCGGCATTCTGCGCACGCGTGTTGGGGCCGACCAGAAAAGCGGGTGGGTGAGACATTAAGTTGAAAAGACGTAAAGGGATGAAGTTGCTTTGTGAATTCGAGAGAGATCTCCGTTGATATTGAAGATTTCGACCGGGATTGTCGGATGATGCGGTGCTGGTTGAGACAGTTGAGTAGCTGGGAGACCAGTTAAGGGTGGCGTTAGACAACGAGAACAGAGAAACGGGCGTGAGATGAGTCTTTATCGAAAGAGAGCGTGAAGCCGCTTCGGTGAAGATCTGATCTGCGAAACTACCTTCGAATAGTTCAGCGAGTCCAGGCATGTCTCGGTTATGCCTCTTGTAGGCATCGCCGGCGATTGTCCGGACGGCGTTGGGAGTGTGTGTAACACGTGGAAACGTGTTCAGCTGTGTTGGCACAGGTGCCATACTTATCGCGTGATACACTACAATAATCAAATTTCCCAAATAGACAAGTGTGGAAATTTTTCCGATTGTATGGGTACTAGAGAGTTATGGTAGAGTCACGTGGGTGAAATGTGACTGAATTCACAAGAGCAATGTATAGACGTGTATGGCGACGATGCAAATTTTTGTCATTTTTCTAAGCGATATTTCACTAAAAAGCCGTTTTAGCCACAGCCAAATCACTATAAAAATAAAAGATAGAAATAGGAAAACAATTATTTTTATGAATTGGAAAGGGCCAATTAAAATTAAACGTTTGTATGTACCTTGGCATAAGTAGTCGTTTACAAAAAAAATTGATCCGAGTCCTTGCAGGACTGAAAAGGCACACAAAGTATATATATATATATATATATATATATATATTGTTCTCTTGGTTTGTTTGGGATTTGGAAGTGAAAACCGTCAAGAACAACGAACCGTGAGAAAGGGAGAAGACTTAAAAACCATCACCATGGACCACGCAGATATACAAAAAGCAAAGATCATAGTGCTTCACGGCATGGCAAACGATGGGCAGAATAGCACCGCGGAAGCCGAGAGTCAGGGGGCCTTGACGTCCCCGATAACACTCGAAATGAGACATGTGATATAACTAGTATAACGCCAAGAAGGCGTATGCACTTCACGCAAGCTCTGATGTTCTACTTTTAAAGGCTGTTGTGTCAGCGGATGCACACATCGCCGGTCCGGGGGAAACACGAAGAAAATTTACTGAAGCACATCAAATGTTCATGGAGTCAGTCCCGCGAATTTATTTTTACCCTGTCACTGTGCCAACCTGGAAAAGACTCAAAGACCGATACAAAAACGTTTTCGCCGATCACCGTCTTGCAGTGCAGCGAAACGTATCGGCGAGTGGCATCATAGAAGTGAGATGGACGAGGGAGAGCCTACTTGTTGATATAATTCAAGCAGTCGACGAAGTGGAGGAAAGTCGTCGGGCGGAGCGTGACGAACGCAATGGGTTGGACGAAAGGCTACGAATTAGTGGGAGGGGTATACGTGATATGGCGATGAATAAACAAACTGGGTATCCCTCACCTGGGGAATCACTACCCTCTCGAAAAATATCAATTTCGGGAGATTCTGAAGACGAGTACAAAGAAAAAGTAAATGCACACATACTATAACAACAAATAAATGTTGAAAAAGATATAAAGTGGAGCTCGACCGCCTCACGTTTGTAAAAAAGAAATATGAACGCGAGGTGGTACAGGATAAGTTGATGGAACAGAGATTTAAACTACAGGAATAGAAGAAGGGTCGGCTAGAGCAACTGAAAACAAGGCGTCTGCAGTTAGATGCCGACCGTTTGGATATGGATCGGGCACGGTTGGAACTAGAGAAGGAGGAGCGAAAGCGGAAATAGATGAAAGAAAACAAAGTATTTTTGTATTTCTAGGGCTTGCAAAATGTTCATGTAGACTTTTTTATTGGATTATTAAAGGTTGTTCTTGTTTAAGTATGTTTGTAGACTTGTCGGCTCGCAATGAAAAGAGCTTTCTGCCTGTCCGTCATGCCCCAAGTATGTTTTTAAATTCCATAACAAAGCTGATGCCTTGAACATTGTCGATGTTAGACACAACGAGCGATTCATTCGTGCGAAGGATGATGGTGGAGAGATGGCGGTGAAGTACGTCGCGG
>JAULBU010014012.1:0-21987 GCA_032358235.1 Odonthalia washingtoniensis | reverse complement strand
GGCATCTAGGACGACGCAAACGGATGAAGCCGCACAATAGCTTTATGAAGAAACTGACGTCGTGACATCAGTATCAACGGTATTCCAGGTAGAAGGGAGAAATAAAAGAAACGAAACAGGGTGACGACGTATAAGGTATAAGAATACACGACCGAAAATACAGTATACAGTAATGACTGCATCTACGATAAGAACCTATTCATTTAAAGAAGGAACTTTCCAGTACACTCGTGTTTGACAAATTAGAATGGAATCTAATTTAGCATCTTACGAGTACTAACGGTAGCCTTCTATTACACGTGTGCAACGATTTCCTATTTTCAGCATCGAGTTACATTTACTATACATACTCCACCCCGAACGGAGGTGACAATAAAAGATGGCAGCCATAATTAATTGAAAACACAGATATCTGCAACTTGCACGAAGCATCGAAAGAGTGCAGCAACCCCGGGAGGAGAGATCAAACCACAGCGATCCTAGGTTGTCCAACCATCAACACGACGAGCACTGCAGGTCCCACGATAACGCAGCGTTCCCGCCTGTAATCGATTGCAAATAGAATCGATAGGATACTTAACCGTACCTAGACCGATATCCCGCGACAGGCAAGAACTCTAAAGGTGGCCAGGGACACATGGAAATCATAGCTTGAAAAGACGCTTCGGGAAACAAATGGAAAACTCGAACAAGCTCCAGCCCGATATAAACTAAATTACGACGCACTGTCGAATCTATATCTCTATTCGATACCAGCGAGTGTTCGTACGACACGGACCACTTGTTGTTGATGATTATATTAATGAATATGAGGTTGATGATGGTGATGATGAAGTTGGTGATGATATTGATGTTGATGATGATGATGATGAAGATGAGGTTGATGATGGCGATGATAAAGTTGATGATGATATTGACGATGAGTTTGATGATGACGATGATGAAGTTGATGATGATATTGACGACGATGTTGATGATGAAGTTGATGATGATATTGATTTTGACGACGAATATGAAGACGATGATGAAGATAATGAAGTTGAGGACGATATCGATGATGATGTTAATGATGATGAAGTCGACGATGATGATGTGGAAAAGTGGCACAAGCCAAACAGGGAAAGGAGAAGGCTATAGGTAACATGTAAGCTATGTATTTGGGATGATGGTATAACAGGGGAAATACAGTGTCAAAAAAAGTACCGTCTCATGAACATTCAGTACACTGCATTCTCTAAACAATAATGACACATTTATTCAGGTAGCGAATTATTTACCTTCTAACACATACACTGCATTATCTGAATAGTAATGATTCATTTATCCAATTAGCGAACGATTTATTTCAAACACAAACGTTTCGAATTCAAGATAATTCTACCACACGTGTACCTACATTCACGACTCAGTTCGAAATATACTTAATTCATTATATATATCTTTCCTCGTCCGAATGAAAGAAAGGAATAATAAAGATACGGCCATTTACGATTAATTATGACATCCTGCTTTACTATCAACGAGCCCAACGACAGCCCCCACATAGAGAGATTGAGCAAAACACCGGCGAGAGATATCAAGCCACAAATACGCCCGCGCATAGCATAACCCCTATGGCGAGGAGTTAAGTGATCCCCACGCGAAGCGTGCACGATCAGTGTCGACCACAAGTTAGAGTCCACGGAGTTACTAGCGTGACTTCAGCCAGAATAGTTCACGAAACTACGTAGTTGTATTAGAGCGACTGGCGATCCCGCGATTCTACAGATAGCGGCACGATATTTGTATCTGCATAAATTCTGACTCTTATTCACTTATCGAGTTTCCTACTGTTTTTGACCTGTTGACGCACACAGACGTATTGGTTACCGTATTGGCCTCGGCTACCGGGTTGTTTTCGACATGCCGGCTTACGTCGACAATGTGAAAAACTTAAACCAAATGAGTTGGTATACCTAATCGTCGAAAGACTCGACGAAAGAGAACACAGCTACAATTAGCTGCAGTAACTGGAGGTCCAATCAAAGTTCTGGGCGAACGTGGTAGCACGGTGGTGATATAAAGACGAGACAAATTTGTAAAAATAGTTTCCCCGCCTCGCATTGTTCAGCTCCTCAACCACGCACTCCACAGGAAATCCACGATAGCAAACGTCCAATGACAGACGAGGAACTCATACCAAGTACGTATCCCGTGTCAGTGGCAACAAACAACCGAGACCTAACACCGACCGAACAAGAACATAAGTTTGCAACAAGAGAACATCCAACCCCAGTAACCAACAGATTAAATATGGGTGAACAAACCGACCAAAGTGGAGAGAACTAACTGTCAAATCAAATAGAGGATGAGCAGACGCAAACGGATGACCCGGACGAGTATTTCATCGATCGCATTATTAGTCGCTGCTCGAATGACGACCGGGACCACCCGCATGTTACAGTAGGAAAAACGCTTTACCGCGTTCGATGGTACAACTATCATGCCGCAGATGACACGTTTGAGCCAATTACGTACTTACCCCGAAGTATGGTGATGAGCTATTACAAGTGGAAACGATTGACATTACCTGATGATTTCCTACGGTCCATGACCGGATTAATAACGCACGTCAACAAAAGACGGATCAACTAACACCTCCTTGTGAAAAATACCCACTCACAATTGAAAGCAATTGGAGCAGAAAAACAACACTCGAAGCCCAACTGAGATGAAGTTATAACAAGCAAACCAAAACGGGGACGAATGAAAAACCTCATAATCTGACACAGATTGGCAGGACCAATATTCACGCAAACGCAACCGTCATACATCTATCACAAAACAACAACGCGCAAAATTCAATTCAGAAGGGAGAGATTCCACTTGCAATGGCAAAATCACCGGATCCCCCTACAACATCACGACATCAACAGTCAGCCAATCACATGCACCCAGAATACAGGATAGACTCCCCTCAACGATAAATTCAACTCACAACTCGTAGCACAAATTTTATTGAAAAATTCCTCAAAAAACATTTCCGTGGTTTTCATTGGCTCAATTTTACCACGTGAAAATATCAGACCAAAACGCATCCAAAGCGGAATGAATAAACCCCACCTCAAATTCTAGCAACTGCTGAAGCTCCGGGGAAACCCGTCAGTCGTAACAAGTCAACGATAAAGCACAACGCATCAACTATCAACACCGGGCAGCAGCTCCGTAAAGGCCAACAACACGCCGAAATCATTACCTACCTGCCCGTGGCAGCTAGAGGACCTCAAACGATCTCCCACGAATGGTACGAACAAACATACGCCAATTTCCCCTATCCGTTCCCATACACGTGACTACCATCAACGGATAATTCGGGAACGATTACAGTACTCCACACCGTCCCAATGACTTCTCCCAAAACACGATAGCATGGCCAACCACTATCCCTGAACCTCTCCGTCCGTTTTCGATCTCATACGACCTGCACGACATATCCTCCGGACAACGTTCACGTAACAACAACAATCCCCACCCTTCCTTGGCCACCATTCTACCTTATGCTCAACCACGGTCGAACAAAGCACTTCTCAAACAAAAAACCCACCATAAGGGGGAGGTAGCCCGCACTTGGCTGTTTGCGCTTCACAGCGAATATTCAACAATTTCATTCGAAGGTAGGTTCCACAACCGGAATATATACCATATGCTCTTTATTGACTCAAAATGTTGAAGAAAAAAAGAAAAACAAACTCCTATAAAGAGATAGCAACAAAAATCACGTCCAAAAACTTCTTAACAAAACAACCGCGGATATAACCACGTAACTCAACTCAACTCCCCGCGGGGTGCCACTCACCAACTCCAGCCTCACAAAGTAACTCATTAACCACATCTGCATTATTGGTAGTAGTTCTGACAGAGGCACTGTCAGAACCACTATGCACAACCACCGGAAGGGGTTAAAGTACCAATAACGGCAAGAGCAGGAGGAATTAACAACAGTGGATCATAACGTACCACGGCAGAATGGTCAGAATCATCCATTTCCGTATCATTCCCCCACGTACCAGCACCAGCCGCACCGTGATATTCGGGAATTTAATCATCCTGGTCACCACCAGCAGGAGAATCTACCCATCCATCTGGCGTGATGTCAAAATGAAAACCAACCAGATGACCATCTGGGACAGGAGCGCTATCTCTCGAAGCCAATCGTCGAGCATCAACTTCACCTATTATACGTCGGGCAAATGGGTCATAATACACTCAATATGCTCCTGGGCTAACACGTCCCGGAGAGATATCATCACGCTTCTTGCCACTAGAACTACACGTCAGAGACATCTGATAAAAGTTGGTTTATTCTATCACCCGAAGTATATTTAGATGCTCGTCAACATTAACATGGTTACCCAGTATGGAAGAAAATCCAACTCACGGCTATATCTAATAGTATGAGAAGATACGGCCCAAAGCTGGTAATAATCATACGCTTCTTCCGACAAGAATCGGCAGTCTTCTCCACTATTTCAGTGTAAGCCATAGCCCACCAACCACTATCTGGGTCACTATTCATCATTTCCCACACATAGGAAAACAAGGTGGCAGCTCGACGTGACATCCTCTGGAACCTCCAAACGTCCCCAGTTCTTAGCAAGCTTAACCCACCTATTTGCACACGAAGTGGGGAGAAGATAATGATATGTAATACATTGATGAGGAACTACCAATGCGTACGTCGACCAAAAACTAGGTTTGACTCTAACTTGTACTTTCCAGTAGGTAGAGTTTTTACCGGATTACCGGAACTCCGCCTTCAAACACGGCTTGGTGAACATCATGGCCTCGTTCGACACCATCAGATGAACATGCCACCCGTCCAGCATTTGCGTCGTAACAAGGTCTAAATTATTAACAACCCTATCTCACCTTTTGTTCCATAGAGAAACAGATCGGTGCGAATATGCGGGGGGATTGGCGTAGACATAATATAACGGTTCAGCCCTGCGTAAGCAGCCTTATCAAAATCAATACGAACCCCAGCGAGGGTTCGATCATGTCCAACTCTAAGGTCACTGTCGTGAAAACAAAACTGGCAACGCCAGGACTCGGTCTCCATGGAACTCAACGGGATACCCCGGGAAGAAAATCTTTGAACTCATAACGAGGAACATTCTTACCGGCCAGTACGGCATCCATTTCAAACCATCGTGCCTGGCCGTAAGTTTCCGGGCTATCAAAGTTACCCGCATCGTCAAACGCAACTGGTTCGGGGTAATGCTTATTCTTCGACGCCAAGTAAGTTGGTTGACGTCGTACCTCCACTGGAGTTGGAATTTGAACATCCGAATTAATTACCGTCCTTCCTGCTGGGACCATCGAAGTGGATGTTGGTGCTGCCATTGCTCGCATCGTTGTAGGGGGTATACCTCTCGCAATATGTGCGGATGGCTGATGGTTCAGTTGGGGACGTTGATTCATTTCGATGGATAGAAGAATTTACAGGGCGGATGTCGTCTGTGATGGTCGCCTCTCCCGAAGAAGGAATGGACTGGCTTAAATCGTCAGTCATGATGCTTGAGTAGAATATGACGCGAATTGAATTTCGTGGATGAACGGACTCGGATAATAATTCGAGTAAGATGGAATGGACGAAATAATATTTCGCACTGGTTTGGAGAGAAACAAAGGTAATCACACGAACACTGCTCAAGGCGCCAAAAATGTGAGGTGCTTATAGTGTAAGCAATTTAGGTTGCTTACAATGTGTAGCCGAACTACTTATAGTTTGTGTAATGCATCTCAGGCTTGATGAGTGGGTGGTGTGGTGCAATTAATTTTTGGACACGTGTATTTTTAGTGACTTTTGTCATATGTTTACTTTTGTGAAGGACCACATTTTTTGGGTGGCTTTTCACAATCACCACGTGTATTTAGGACATTGTTGTCCATTACACTCTACCGAAGCCATCGGGATCCAGTGGCTCCCGCTCTGCTACCTTGTACTGTACGCTCCCCTTCCTGCCATTCGGCAGCAGGTGTAGCCTTCTTAAGAGATTTTTTCGTGTGCCTCTCTTCAATTCCAATAAAGACAAGCACCTTCGAGACTTCAATCGCCCTCGAACTTGCGTTCATCATCCAATACAATCTTTCGGCTACTGTAAGTTAACCTCCTCGCGCGTGCCAGTCGTCCCGCCTCGCCTTACAAGCGGCGTTCCGGTTCGGCGCCTCTCGACCACAACTATTCGACCGACGGTTTCCCTCGCCTCACCAACAATCAACTGGACCGACTTACTTCCAATAGTGCCCGGACCATCTTTTGTCCCGATCACTCCCCTCCATTTTGAGTCGTACCCGTACCTACGAACGACTGTCTCCGCGGTCTCACCCATCTACTGCCACATACGACATTACAATCTCTTCCTTCTTCCCTTTTTGGTGGAGTGCAAGCACCATATGAGTTACTCGAAACGAAGGGTCTTGAACTCCCTTTAGTGCTCCATTACCTCCTCTCTTTGGAGTGCATTTCACTACGAGTATAATCAAAATACTATTTATAAATACCGTTTCATTTAATTCTTTTCAGAAGTAAAGTGAAATATGAATGATTTCATTTTTGATAAGCACCGTATCAATTTTACCATTTTCAAAATAAAATTCATATGCCAGTGTTATAATTCAAATCGAAATGATGGTCAATTCATTGTTTCTACATCCCGTAAATTAGCCGTAAAGTTAAAGATGAAACAATTTCATGTTTCATAAACCGTGTACATTTTTTGAAATTTCATAATAAATTTCATATACTATAATTTTTCAAATTAAATTCAAATTTAAGTTCAAATAATTGCTTTTTAAATTCCATATATTAACCTTAAAGTCGGAGATGAATCGATTTCGTCACTGATGTACATTGTATATTAATTTCAAATTTGATAATATGTTTCATATGGCACAGTGAAGTGCAATTGGACGCGAATACACGTGTATGAATATTCACATCTAATCGCTCGAGTGCGAGTTGCATCGACACGTGTCACTTCTCATCTTGGATCCGGGACCCGGGCCAAATGACCCTGGTACCACGTGTCTTAATTACAGTGTATGGTTTACACTAACCCACTGTCTTCCCTTTACAGTACGATCCCCCTCCCGCCACTGGGTGGAAGGTGGTTCCTACTGAACGGAGACATGGCGAGCCCACTGACCTTTTTTAATAAAGAAAAGCACGCTTTGGACTGAATCTGATCCCGAAATCCGCACTTCGTTGACAACAACGAAGCCACTTCGGCTACGACAGCATTTTACCCTCGCGAGCGCGAGTCGACCAACTACGCCTTACAAGCGTCACCCTTGGTCCGACCCCATTCAAAGTCGTGTTCGTCCTTATTGCCTTACAAGCGTAGTAACGTACGAACACTATCTGCTCTACCACAACCCTGTCAACGACAGTAACTTTGACGACACCAATCTTGTTGTGGGACACCACCTAACTAACACTCAAACCGCCTCCCCTTTTGGTGCAGTGCACTGTCATCTACACGAGCTACCGTGGAACGAGGGCCCAAACACCCTTAATGCCGGTCTCCTTCCTTCTCTCTTTTTGGGAAGTGCATTGCACTACTCACAGTTCTAACTCAATTCTAAATTCCATTCTATTCATTTCTGTTTAAATCCCGTATCGTAGCCGTAAAGAAGGTTATGAATCGATTTTATCGCTGATATACATTGCTAATGTTTTCCAAAATTGTTAATAAATATTACATACTAGTGTTATTATTCACTTCTACATTATGGTGAAATAACTGATTTTAAAATGCCATAAATTCACATACAGGGTCTTGCTATTTCCGACATATATACTCTAAACCTCAAAGGTATTGCGATTAAATTTTCTTAAAATGCCAACACATTCAATTATATAACATTTGTATTCGTTCTTGCAAACCAAGTTCCACAAATTCCTCCATATCGTCATCAGGTATAATAGCTTCCGTTTTTTCAATAATTTCCGTCCCGTAATGCACCCAGTAGAACAGATAACCACCACATATATAGCACAATTTCCTTTCTTATTTCAGATTAACCACAATTTGATTTTCTCTTCAAACCTTTTCTTTGTCTTTAGTCAACTTCTTTTTCTGTTTCGTCATCGCTCCTTTCCTTTGATTACAGCAGCTGCAGATTTCTGTCCCATTTTATATGCTCCCTACCTCTTCTCTGTTCGTTTCTGATCTCGAGGCGGTTGGAACTGCCTCACTTCTTGGTCATTTTCTATTAACTTTTTCATGACCTTGTGTTTCGGTGTAGTTTTTCGTTGTCATAGTCCATTGCGTTCGTTTTTTAAGGGAAGCACTCCCATGTCCTTCACTCACAGGTAACGTTCTGTCATAATTTTCTTCATTGCATCTGTTCCTGACATATGGTGGTGTCATATTTCCCTAGTCTTAAAATATACACTTGACGATATACATGGGAAAAAATTTTACTACTGACATTTCCCTTATACACCGTCAAGTGTATATTTTGGGTCAAAAGTGGGGTGAATTGTTCGTCACATAACGTATTAAATTACATGCATATTTTAATATAAAATTACACAGCTGTAACGGGTAGCTCGCCGTGCATTGGACACAAGTTAAAACGGGAAAATCGGACGAGGGATTCTGAATAAAGTAGGGTTTTATGCAAGGTAAACTGATATTCCATTTATGCTCTTACAGGGTGTTTTTCTCAACCATGGACAATAACGCATCTACAAATATAAACGAAGGTACGGAAGTAGTGTCACCACCACCAGCAGAACCTTTACCAACTGAAGCGAGAGTGCGCGGTGGGTGGGAAGGGAGAGGCCGAAGAGGACAGCGTGGTGTAAGGGGTGCAAGGGGTGCAAGGATGGGCGTATTCGTATTGAAAAGTTCCTTACGGATGGAATGGAAGGATGGGATATTAGGAAGGCGCTCCCTGGAGACAGTGTATTCATGTCAGAGCGTCATTTCGCGAAAGAAATGCTCGATGAAAGGGCGAGGATTTATTGTACTACTGTTCTGAAGCAGTTGGAAATACGACGCGAGGCACAAGTACTACCAGCGGGACATATCTGTTTTGCGTTACTATTTCTTGATCCGGTTCTACGGTAGATAAAGGCGTGGCTTAATCAACTTATTTCAATCAAAAATTTGGCGCAGCCTGTAGTGAAACAATCGGATCTGTACTGTTTCATGTCTATTCTTCTGATGACAAAGCAATTTGGTATAAGCGCGGAACAGGCGACAAGTATGGCAATAGAACTTGGACTAGAACCCCTAATCTGCAGCTTTATAGGTTAATGTTGTCAAATCTTCCAGCTTGCTCGCCCATTCAATCGGTGAGCAGTAAAAGTCTTTCATGGCTCAGTCAACGTGATCTCACTCAACAGTTGATGGAGTTTGAAACTGTGGCGTCTTCAACTTCCCGGTGCCTATTCCTGGTACCAGTACACCAAAAAATCACATTGGACGACTATTTATATGAAACTAGGACATGCGACAACCAAGTCATGTCTTTGAGTGCTAGAAAGGCCGACCGGGAAGGACGCGCTTCTGACGTCGTATCCGATGTACTTTTCGGACGACTCTGGCTATTCGTTTTCGACGTCGTGGTGAACCGCAACTAGAATAAATTAGGAAGCTGTTTTATTGTCTACTGGAGAGTAGAGGGGAACTGAGTCTATCTGGACTCATTCTAAATGCTGATCGGTGATATGAGAAGCCGGATAGTAGAATTATTCCGAAGCAGGGGTCTCGGATGCATCTTAATTATGCCTCAGCACATCATTCGGTATCATCCATATGTGGCTGCATCACGTTTACATGCAGGCAGAGAAGACCCAATTGTGACGTCTTCGGAGCGGTCAATGGCCGCGATGGGGATTTTAGTCATGTGGTTGTGTTGAGAGTGTTTTCCTCCTTTTTTTCTTTATTTTTAAAATCGTCTGCTAAGCAGCTATTTACACTAAATGCAAAGGACGCTAGGTTTCTGGTGAAGACTGGTAGTACGATGCGTTGGAACCACAATGAGTTCCGCTGAGGGCCTTATTTCTGGGTGGCAATTGAATAACAATGCAAGAGCACCCAGGATAGGGTACAGTAGTCGCTTTCGGTTCTTTTGTGGCCCATATTCCTGGGTGGCAATTGAATACTAATGCAAGAGCACCCATGATGGGGGTACAGCAGTCCCTTTCCATCACTGTCATTCAATTCTAGGTAGTGATTCCTTGTGCGCACTGATGTTTACAAACCCATATACGGTACGTATGTGTCACAGAAATGGAACTGTATGAGGTGTAACTTCAAAATGTGGAAGAAGAACCAGCTAATTTTGGGACGAAAGTACAGATAGAGAATGTGGAAGTTACAATCTAACCAGAAGATCAAAGGATTCCTTCGCCTTTGGAACGTTTTATTGGTCAATAGGAAGCTCGTTGCCCTGCATGTTTTTGGGCAATGAATTCAAAGTCCCGTGCAGAAGCACCACTGATTGCTTTTGGTTTGTAGGGAGAGTGGTATTGAAAAATTCTGTAACATATTGATATTCTGTTTCAGTCTCCCATCCTGCCTTTCGCAGTCTATTTCAGCATTGACATACTGCGCCAAGGAGATTCCATCGAAATTGCCTGATTGTTTGTTCTACAAGGTGGATCCTGTGAATGCTCATGTTATGGTTGCGACGGGTGAGCTAGAACTAGATCATTAGGACATGTGCACGGCGTTAACAATTGGACAGAGGTGCGCTGATTGGTTTATCCTCAGAATGTTTAGAGCGACTGGTACAACTAGATGCGACATTCTGAGGAGGGAAGTCAGTCTCCGGCAAGTTTTAAACATGCGTGATAGTCCAAACTTGTTGCAACACGACGAAGAGGGACTTTTTAAATCATTATCGACGTAATGGCTATCTAGGACACGATGTACAAAATCCATGATGAGGGTAACAGTCAATGAAGATGCATTTCTGGGGTGACTGAAGTCAATGCAATTTATTCAACACGTATTCTCATGCGTTATGCTTGCGTCGCGCTATGATCCGTACATTATCTGCAGCCCTGACTCAGTTTCCCTCCTTCGATTCAAGTAATCATGGCCAGTACTTCAACATGCCTCAGTTTGTTCATTTCAACTCGCGAACACTGACCCCGATGAAGACTATTCCGATCTCACTGTATGCACAGTCGAGATTAAGACTAGAGTTGCTGATTCTACTTTAGGAAACGAAATTGGAAGGGTTACTGGGGAGCTTCTGCGATTCGATTCTACTGATTCTAGGGTGTTGGAATACGTTCCTGAAGAAAATCTCATGCAATTGTTAATGCAATGTGCTTTCATAAATTTCAATTTTGGAGTTTAAGTTTGTGCGTCAGAATCTGGTATACTATACACAGCTCTTATTTACTTTGAGAATTTTGTACTATATTTAGCACGTTAGACGTTTACAAAATTACTGGAGCGTGGTCTTGGATGGGCATATGTCTTAGATAATGATGGTATGCCACCTTACACGGACTGCGATTTGAAGGCCAATTTAGTTTCATATATGTGGTTTTGGGGTACATTGAACAAACATGTCACAGAAAACTGTCCGCTTCCTCTTGTGAAAATATTGAGACATGCATCACAGGCATACTACTCGAGGACTAAAGGAGGAGTAGACAGGGCGAATCAGGCTTAAGCACAATGCAGATCACCAACCTCTTATTTAGGATGGGAGAGTAAACTTGTCGCGCAAGTTCTAAAAAGTGATGTTGTTAACCTAATTGTGGGATTAAGAATGGTCAAGTGACGAGATCTCCTCTAATCCCCTCAAATATTCAATTCTTTGGACATATATAGGCACCCTTTAAACAATATTAGGTCACTGGAGGACTTTTCTTTTGAGCTGATTAAGTACATGCTCCTGTACGCAAGAAATATACGACATACCAAATTTACACCATCTTTTAGCAGTGATTTGGATAATTATTTAATAGCCAGCGTCGATGCCACCAAAATTTGTAGACTATCTTCATTGGCTGGAAACAGAAAGAGAAGGAGGTTAACATTTTTCAACGCAAATTAGGGTCCGGTTCTGCGTCTGTCCACATCTCGAAGATACGACCAAACCCAAGGTCCGTCCGACAAGCACCAATGTTGTGCTCTCTGTGGACAGAAACAAAAGCAGGATGGAGGTGTTTTGAGCAAAGGACATGGATCAACCTTCTTTTGTGTCCTGTGCGATGTTTTCCTATGTGTCACGGTCCACAAAGGACTGATAAAGAGCTGTTGGAACATTTGGCATGCGCAGCGCATTCTGGTCCGGCGAATTTACGACTGACAACTTGGAAAAGTGATTAATTGGGGCAGGTTTAGCTCTTTATCAATCCGAGTGTTGCCTTCCTTTTGACCTTTGCAACAGTGGTTTTAAAATTGTGAATAAAACAAAATATACACTTGACGGTATATATTGTTTTTTTGATAAAACTTTCGAAGGTCAGCTTTTCGCTATCAACCGGACCTGTCGTCCGCTTACCACAGCAACTTCCGTTTATTTTTTTATGTGACTTTTTGGATCGTGTAAAGCAAGTCCCAAAGTAGCTGTACACCAGATTTTATATGAAACGCTCACCTATAGCCGAACTTCATGCAGGTACAATGAAATATACCATGTAGTGTATATAAAATATTAAGACTAGGGATATTCCGGTGAAGTAACTATTCCAATTGGCATCACTGGTTTTCTTTTCGTCGTGTTGAGGTTTAAGGGAATGTAAGGGAATTGAGATATAAAAACATTCAATCATTCTATCGTAACAGTACCGTTACAGTTACAAGTACGAACCATGCACTTGTCGAGATGAGACGCAGTAGACGGAAGCTGAAAACCACTGTAGAATTGGAATCAGTTCTGAGGATTATTTTATCCAACAATGTTTCACGGTGACGACGCTGGCAACCGGCGCGCCCAATTTTCTGGACCTGTTTAGGAATGGTTTGTTTTGGTGTAATAAAAATACTACAGTAATATAACTTTTTAAAAAATGCAAAGAATCCACTTTGGAAATCTTGATTGAATAGAATAAAACACGTAGCACATAACAATTCCCCTCCTCCTTACAGCTCACTTGAAGTTCAAATTTTGAAAATTTAATTTTAAAACTTGCTGTACGTAACATATTGGCCCATCTATTGAGCACGTATTCTGCGGTCAGTATATCTTTTTATACCAACCCTCAATGCTTCACAACATAACTACGACTCGCGTATGGTTTTATATTTACGTTTTCTCACAAATCACCCAATTTGTTCCCGTTTTTATGTCCAGCAACCATCGACCGCTAACCAACCTCTTCCTTCTCAACAAACTCCCAACAAACTCCTTCCCCTTAAATAAAATGGCGCACCCTCATACTTCTTTCGAGGGTTCCTTCATTAACGAAGTAGATACGTACATCTCAGACGATTCAGAATCTCTACAGCCAACTCCTCCGCCACCTCCACCCCTATTGCCAAGCCTATTGCCAAGCCATAGCGAGGACGAAGACGACAACAATATCAACCACCACCAACAGCCACTACATGTATCAGAATCTCTATCGGACAAATTTACTCCATCGTTACCTTCTGATTCCATACATCTCCACCGTCAACGTCTTAACCGTTTTCATCAAAGTGCAAGGTCAATTCTCTCCAGCAATCACGTTCCCCCGGACGCGCCAACACCTCCATTATCACCACCGTCTTTATCTTTGCCACGTTCTTCCACTGAATTAACAACCTCTCTCACAAATTCGTCTTTAGACGATACCAATCGTGTAAAGCTTGATACATTGCGCCTAGCACGTTTCCACCAACAAGCAGTTTCATTCTTAGACCGTGCATACGCTAATGAACCATCTACTTTAATAACAGAAGAACAATTATCACCAACGAAATCAACATCATCATCATCACATAAATTACATGATCGTGAAATGTTGCAAAGTTTTCATCACGAAACAATGAATATATTAAATGTTGCCGCTTCAGCTGCTAATATTTCCAATACCAATATCGGTTCTGTCAATAAAGAAGAGAATAATGATAGCACCATCGAAAAAAAAAAGATTCAAATTATTAAAAGAAGTTCTACGGCTAGTTCTTCTGCGGAAAAGGCTCTTTTGAGAATTGAAAGAGATAAAAAACGACTGGAACAACATTATCAAGATACCATGTCGTTTTTGAACCGTGCAGAGAAAGATGGTAGTAATGATTTAATAGAAGAACAGGAAATAGAAACTGTCGCTGTCGACCGTTTGCAATTACAGAAATATGCTAGAGAAGCTATGTCGTTCTTGGATAAGGCTTTTCGTGGTGATTCTAGCGTTTTGGTCGATGATGAAAATGAAAATGATTATGTCGATCAGCACAATGACGGAAAAAGGGAATGGGCTGTGGAAAGAGAAGGTGATCGTGAAATTGAAACGAGGAATACGGAACACATGGAAAAGGATGGGGCTGGAAACCAGGATGGTACGAAAATAGTTGCAGAAAGGGTAGAAGATGAAGGCAAAGAACCTATTGAAGTGGAAATGAGAAAACAGTTTGCAGATTTGGTCGATAATCCTAATCTTGATCATTTGAATGAACCTGAACTAGAATTTGAACAGCCTCCAGAACCAATACAGAAAAGACAACAACGGACAGGACAGAGTAGTAGTAGTAAGAACCGTTCAAAAAATAATCGAAATGCAGTAACATCATCAAGTGACATAATTGGTGAAGATGAAGTTGAGGTTAATGTAGTGGATGATGACCCTGATGTAGAAACAATTCAACGAGTAAGTAGTAATAGAAGAATGTTTAAAAACGTACGGTCTAGTAAACGAGGTGGTGCTTCGACGGCGAGAAGAAGTGAAGAGGCTCGACAAATTGCAGAAGATCGTGCTGCTTTGGAAAGATATGATGAGGAAGTTGGTGATTTCTTGGGAATGGCTTATGACAATGATGCTACTATTATAGTGGATGATGTCGATAGTGAAACTAGTAATACTACAGGTGGAGGTCGTGATGGACTTTATGCAAGACGCTTAAGTCCTTCTACTTCGTCTGCTGATTCTAGTAGTTATGTTCATGATGGTGACGTGGTTAGCGAAGATGCTTTTACAGATGAGGAATTTCAAGATGAAGAACAAATGGTAGAGGTTGCTGGTTTGAAACAACAGAAACAGGCAAGACAGTCATCGGGAAAAAGTAGTGGTAGTGATGCACGTTTGGACCGTAATGTAAGTTTACAAAAAAAAATGGTTCAGTATGAACGTGAGGTTGCTGGTTACTTTGATGGAGCTAATGTATCAGAAGAGGAAGAAGCAGGGGAGATGTATGATATTTCCAAGTCGGTAATGGTTAAAAAGTTTCATCAGTTAAAAGCTAATGAAGATGATGAAGATGATGAAGATGATGAAGATGATGATGGTAGTTCGTCCCCGTCTTATCATGCAGACAAGATTTCAAAGAGTGATAGTTTCAAACCGAAGGCAAAACTAATAACAAGTGAGAGACAGAAGCGTGTTCGTGCTTCTAAAAGAAATGAACGTTCCGTTGATGTTGATGATAGGGGGGTAGTAGGAGGTGCAGGACCGTCTTTAGTGGATGTGAATATTAAATCAACATATTTAATGGATAATGATGTTGTTGATGATGATGACTCTGGGAATATGATCTCTGGAAACAAAAATCTTGCTGGGTTGTTGGAGGAAGAAGCTGAAAATAACAGGGAATTCAAACCACTGAAAGATGATGATTGTTTTGATGAAGTAATACAACGACAAGTACAAGTTGAGCCAGAAGCAGATCTTGATTTGGACCAAGAAAATGGTTATATGACTAAGAATATGTCACCAGCAGCTAGAAGACAATTTTCTCCTAGTGCTAGTTCAGAGAGTGCAGAAGAGGATGTGAAAATGGATTTGAGGTTGCAGGATAGAACTGGCAGGAGTGGTGGATGGCGTGCTGTACCTCTTGCGACCAGTTTTTATCGACAGATTCCAAGAGGGTCTACGATTAAACTACGACAAAGGCCTTCTTTACTTGTCGGGGACGAGTACCGTTCCGCTGAACAAAGCATTGGAAGTGGTAGCGGTAGCGGTAGCGGCAGTGGAAGGCGTGGTGACGTAATGACGGGCAAGCGAATGGGTATGGGAGATGAAAGAGCGGTAGCTGCATTAGGTTTTGGATCTAGAGCTGGAATCGAAGCAGGTCAATTAATTCCCGCAAGCGCTTTACAAAGAGTTGAGAAGGAACGTGATGGATTGATGGCAATGCTTGAAAAAATCGTGAATGAGCGAAGCATGCTGGCTGCACAAGTGAAAGAAATGAATTCAATATTCCCAGAACGTCTAAACAATAATTTTGATGATGGAGAAGGAAGACGGCAAGAACAACGATATCATCATGGAAGTGGACCTGGAAGTCCTACTGGTAGTTTAGGTATAGAAGAAATTGATATAGCTGCTGAATTAAGGGAGGCGCATGCAGTAATGTCAACACTAACAGAGGAAATGGAAGAAACTCTATCTTTTCTTGAACGAAGAAATAAAGAAACTTTGAATCGTGCACAGAAAGGTGAAGAACGATGTATTCGATTGGAATCAGATTCATATAGAATGGAAGGTGAATTGAAAGCACAAGAACGAAGAATGAAGCAGGCTGTTGAGGAGGAGAGAAAGTTGAGAGATTTAGTTGAGAAAACGGAAGAAGAAATTCAATCAATAAAACGTAAATCCAATCGTGACAGTGAAATTATGGAACAAAGATTCAGGGACGAACGTGATGAACAAAATACAAGAATACAGGATTTAAATGAAGAAATAGGACGTTTGAAACATATAGTAGAAGAAGGTAAGAAACAACACGAACAATTAGAATCACAGTTAGAAGAGCAGAAAAAACAAAATAGTTCAAATATTTCAACAAGAGGATTGACAAATTCAGTTAAGAGAAGCATGGAAGGTGAGATTATAACATTGAAAAGACGATTAGATGACAGTGAAAGAATAAGATGTGAAGAACGAGGAGCAGCAAAAGCGAAGAGAGAAGAATTAGAAGAGAAATGGCGTGAGCGTGAGAAAGAAACGATGCAATTGACTGATGCAAAAGCTGAAAAAATGGAAGAAGGTCTAGAAAATGAAATGGAAAAACTGAAAAAGGAAAGTAAGAAATTAAAATCAGAAAATGTGAGATTGTCAGAACAGTCGGGAGTTATGGAAAGGAGAAGAGCGGTTGCTGATAGAGAGGCTGAAGAAGCTAGAAGGAGGCAGAGAGTTGCTGAAGTTGAAGTAAGTCAGATACGTACGAGGTTTGAAACATCAATGAGGGAACGGATTTCTAAACTAGATCAAACGGGTGAATTAATAGAATTACAAAAAAGTTTACAAGCTCTTAGAGACGGAGCTACGAAAAGAGAAGAAACGTTAGAAAAACAACTACAAGAATTCAGAGAGAGGGCACAGGCTGCTGAAGTTGCGGCTGGTGAAGCTGAGAAGGGGGCAAAAAAGGCTGCTGAAATGGCGAAATTAGTGCAAGAAAGGGGACAAGCTGCTGTTGAAGCCGAGAGAGAAAAGAGAGAGAAGGCGGAAAGTGAGCGAGCGGCGTTGGCCAAAGAAAAAGGTGTCGATAAAGAAAAGGTACAAGAAAAGGTGCAAGAAGAAGAGAAAGAGAAAGCTAGTAGTGCGAGTAGTAGTGGTGGTGTTGTGGGAATAGTGAAAAGTTCGTCGAGAAGAACGTTAAGGAAAAGTTCGACTAAGAATCGGGACGCTGAAAAGGAGAAAAGGAAAAGAGAAAAGAAGGAGAATGGTGCTTCGACGGATGGAGGCAGTGGCGGAGCATATGGACAACAACGAAAACGTAGTTCGTACCGTGCCATGTTCTTTGGATAGTCGCTTTTGCAGTTGTTTGCTGTTGCAAATTTGACTGCAGACGCAAAATTGTAATATTAGTTTATTTTATATTTTTTGATTACATGCAAAAGGCGTCACTGCTTGAAATTCATTGAGAAATTATTTAATGTATCTTGGAAAATCCGTAACTTTTTTTTCCTGTTTTCCATTCCTTGCAACCCTTTTCTTCGGAGCTTTCGAACCTCAATTTCAACCAATCTCTCCTTGCAAACTTGCAAACTTAATTCTTTATCCTACTTTCGTTAACTCCCACCAGTTTCCCTGCGGCTGCGGGTCTCATTTTTGGCCTTCCCCCTCTCGAGCAGATCTTCATCATCCTCCACCCTCCACGCACTTCTCCTTTGCTTTGCCTGTCGACAACTGTTGCACGGGCACAAATGCTTTTTTTTCCCAGCAAAATAAACTTTCCTCAAATTGTAAACTCTGCGAAGGAAGGAAGAAGAAAAATAAAGTAATCAACAAAAAAGAGGAGAAAACAAATATTGTGGACAAAGTTATTCAGCGAGCGTGTGCTGTGGGAGAGGTCGGGACAAAAAAGAAAGGAAGGAGCCCGGTGTCAAATTTGTGGTGCTTCTTATTTTGTGACGTCTGCCTCTGTGTGCATAGCATAACCTGGTTATTTGAGAGAGAGAGAGAGAGCCTGCAAGCAGTAACGCAACACATGTAAAGTTGGCGTAATGCGTCGACCGTCTCAAAGACGTCTCGCAGACACTTTCTTATGGATTGGCCTTTTGCTATTACTTTTCGGCATTGCCGATCTTTTCCCAACCGATTCCATCGATTCACATTCAAACGTTACAGGAATGACTTCCATGTCCAACACACAAAATCATCATCAACACCAACATCATCATCACCTTCATCACAATTATCGTTCTTCATATTCCAACAATTTAATAAACAATTTCAACAACCACGACGACTCGCCTATACAATCAAATTATTATCAAAACGGCCCACAAGAGAAACATCAAAGAAACCCTTCAGTATCATCAACATCGAAGACATCGACACTTTCAGCTCGTTTGTCAAATCTTGTTCAGTTTGTACCAACTACAAATCAACGTCATTTACGGACTGTGTATCACTCTACTCGTCATCCAAAACAACATCAAAATTCATATTCAAGACGTTCAGGTTATGTAGTAGGAGGAGGAGGAGGAGGAGGAGGACCTGACGAAAACTATTATCTGCGAAATAAAGAACGTATTAGGCGTTTTGAAGACAGAGAGTCTGCAAATGACAATAATGAACAAGGTAACGATAACAATTCTGGTAATGATGATAATTTGAATGCTAATCAATCTAGAAGGAAAGGAGAAGCAATGGCAGGAGAAGGACCTGTCCGAGCGGATGATTCCATTATTATATCATGTCAGTACACAAAGTCAAATCCTCATATCATAGCTGATAGCAAAGGTTACATCTGTTCACGTAATCTTCAAAACGCTCAATCCGGTTGTTGTTCCACTTCCGTAACTGCGCACAGTTTTTCTCCATCTTCCTCTTTTTCTTCTGACAGAACAACGTCATCATTGATTAGCAGTAATGAACTAGCAGAACAGTATGAATGTTCATCATGTAATATGACGAATCGATGCTGTAAAACTCATGAACAATGTGTGTCATGTTGCTTAGGACCTTCTCAAGTATCTGTACGATCAACCATTCAATCACATGCTATATTCAGACAATATGACATGCATTCCGATTTTGGTATTTGTGCCGCTGTTTGTCGTTCAGGGTCCAGTAGTGTCGTTCATGAGAATGCCTACAAACATATCCGCCATCATTGTTTCGGACTTGAGCCTCCAACCGTCGACCCTTCACTTCATCGCGGAGTTTTTGACTTTGCCACCTCGGTTTCTACACACAAGTAACAAACGAACAACATCAACATAGGCCATCAATACTTTTTCTTTAGATGAAGCAAATCTTTGAGGGGGGAGAAAACTGAATACTAATTATTCCCTGAAAAAATAATAAATGGAGAATCAAACAAAATTTGTCATTTAATGTCGTTTATCGGGTCGATTTATCTGAAACCAAAGCAATTTTTTCCGTTTCTCGTTAAATCTAGGAATTTTTTCTCATACATCGCGAAGTGCACCAGGCCGTCGCCGCGTTCCTATATATCTCAACACAGGTCAAAAAGAAACTAGTACAAGCAAGGAAGACGCAAAGGCCCAATTCATATATCCTCCAGGTCGTGTCTGCTTCCTGCTCTGTAGCCTTTTTCATCATCTGTCATCGCGACAACCGCATTTTCTAAACCGGTTCAAGTCCGCTCTCATCCCGTATGACATCTCACCAAATAGTTCTCTCTGACATCCCTTTCTAAAATTTGTGTCCGCCTTTCTTTCCCAATAAGATATTATTTATACTGCTGGTTGAACGAAGTATGGCAGGCATAGCTTTGTCAGATTCACCATGTCGTACGGTTGAAAGTTACGAACGTTTAAATTTTATCGATGAAGGTACATATGGACTTGTGTACAAAGCACGTGACATAACAAGTGGTGATATATATGCATTGAAACAGATAAAGAGCCCATTTGATAAAAATGGATTTCAATTAACAAGTTTAAGGGAGATTACAACATTATTTTCTATACCAGCACATGCAAATATCATTTATTTACGTGAGGTTGTCACTTCTGTTAATACTGATCGATTTTATCTTGTTATGGAATATGTAGATCATGATTTATTATCTCTGGTTAATAGAATGAAAAATCCTTATTCCCCATCTGAATTAAAGTCTTTACTGTTACAATTACTTACTGGCCTTGCTCATTTGCATAAACATTCTGTTATTCATCGAGATTTGAAACTTTCAAATCTTTTACTTACTCATGATGGACAGTTGAAAATTGCCGATTTCGGTCTCGCTCGTATTGGTGTCACTGTCAGTAATTCATCATCAGATAATCCTCCAACATCAACGTCAGCACCTCTTCCTCCTCCAACATCAACATCAGCACCTCTTCTTCCTCCTCCTTCAACGACTGATCCGTCATCATCAACGGAACAAGCACAAAAAGAAAAACAAAATTGGAGCAGAAAATATACACAAGGAGTTGTAACATTATGGTATAGAGCACCTGAGATATTAATGGGTTCTCAAGATTATTCGTTTTCTATTGATATGTGGGCAGTCGGTTGTATCTTTGCAGAACTTTTATTGCAGAAACCTTTTCTCGTTGGACAGTCTGAGCTTGACCAGCTCAACAAAATAGCCCATCTTCTAGGGGCACCTACTGACATTCGGTGGCCTGGATTTTCAAACCTTCCGAATGCAAAAAGACTATCTTTTCAAAACGCTCCAGTGAAAAGTTCTCTCTCTCAAACTCTTCTTAAGATGTTATCGACCGATAGTGAAGGCGGTAACCGTTCGATGTATTACGAGCCAACAGAACATACTGTTAAATTGATTGAAAGAATGCTAGAATATGATCCGGAGCAAAGAATTACGGCACAACAAGCGTTACAGCATCCTTATTTTTTGGAAATGCCGCCTCCGAAACATCCTTCACTAATTCAAACTTTCCCATCTCGTTCTTCGCCATGAGTTTACCGCAGGAAATGAAGGGATGTCTACGAATGAAAATGTGGGGAAATGTTTATTTATGTTTACAACTGTAATCATCAATGTTAACCTCCATCTTGTTTTCAATCAACTACTAATTAATGGCTGGCTGCATATTCATCACAAAGCCACTGACTTCTGATCACGACTGCAAAGAGAATGGGATACCACCATAAACATTCATTCAGGTGGACATATCCAGTCCCGGTCTAGAATTTGAATAACAAAGAAGCAAACAAACTCAGGACAATGGAAAATGAACGTGATACCGTTCTGTCATGGTGAAAATTGGTGAACACCCAAACGATCTACTACAGAGACATCAAATTGAAAAAGAGATACTGAAAGTCTACGCAACTTTATCCCTCTCCTCCATTTGCTCATTTTCTTAAGCATCATACGACTATAATATGGTCTAGCCAGCGCACCCAGTGCTGAAAGGCATATCACGTAGAACCGTTGGTATCTACAG
>JAULBU010014001.1:4019-21990 GCA_032358235.1 Odonthalia washingtoniensis | reverse complement strand
TGTTCTCGAATACCGCGCACGTCTTTTCTGTGTCGACCCATCCAATTCGCTTTTTCCAACACTCAATGCCGACCACATGGATACCATCACTCCCATCGGCGAACCCATAATTCCTGCACCTACAAACCCCGATGCGACCATCTTTTATGAAACTGGTTTTTACCATGATGCTAATGTACGTAGTACCCCACTGGCACCGGATGTTAGAGAGGGCGAAAGTTCTTTGATTGCACTTGCTAATTCGTTAGATCTTACCGCATTAGGCCATTCACATCCAACATTTTTTGCAATTTTGCGTGTCTTTCCTCCTCCTTATGTAAGACGTTACTCTGTTTCAGCTCACCGTCACCGCCAACAGCAATATAGATGGCATCATCAACACGAACAACCCATAAATGATTCGAATAACAATGATAGTAATGCCAATGCCAATGCCAATGCCAATTCCAATGCCAATATTATTAAATATTGGTATTAATAGTATTAATATTATTAATATTAGCTCTACCGATGTAGTGTCACCGTCAACAACATCTTCTACGCTCATTGCAACTACAATGCTTAAACTAATACAATATTTTCGATAAGCACGTTCCATTTTATTTAGCTTTACAAAAAATGAGACGGCTTTTAGTGTACTTCGCCGTATTACCAATTTAGGAGGTGACGGAAGTAATGTGTACCATGATGCTAATCCAGCACTATTATAATGGCATTGGGCAGATGACTTCCTAGCCATATCAATAGATATTGATCTTGACCGTATATGCGCATTTCATTTTCAGTCAAATGAATGGGGAATATCTGGTGATCTCCATAGTAAACTAATAGACATTATTTGTCTTCAATTTCGACCATTCGCAGGTTGCTTTCTAGCACTTGTTTATGGCCATGGTGTACATCTCTCAGATATACAAGCTCTTATTTCACTCAATGGCAGTACTGATAGCAGTCATATCGATATATGTTGGTTGGATTGGTCACTAGATGGCCAATAGCTTCCTTTTTCATCTGAAGCTGATGGGTCTGTTCGAATATGGGATATTACCACTCTTCAGTCAAGAACCTTACCTTCCTCTGGAGCTATTGTAAAATTCAATCCGAATCGAGATGCGATGATGTTATTTGTTGCCGAGGGGGTGAGAACTAATTTTAGATCATGGGATTTAAGAACATGGAAAACTGAACGATGGGGAAATTTATGAGGGCCTGTCATCGCTGCAACTTGGAGTTTTTATGGTTCTAAATTATTGTTTTCCACGCAAAGTGCTAATTTTATACATACCTTATCACTCGCACGACCAGATTATCAAGCGGTCTATTCAGGTAAAGGTAACGTCGGTGGTTTTGGCGCTGGAGATTCTTCGAACACCCACGTATAAATGCTGGTATTGCCTAGGGAGGGACCAGGTGGAACACCGATCTTGTTAGAATTGGACCCTACTGATGGAACGTCTTGTAGCCGTTTATGTAGTCCCAGGATAAGAAAGTCCAGACATTGAAACAAATCCACTTGTAAGGAATGACCCCCATCGAGGGTTCTCTGTCGCTTTGTTTTCAACACAATTTATCCCTTCGTTTATCATGGCACCCATTGCCTATGTCAGTGAGTGTCATTTGACGACTCCCTTCCCGTAAAGAGGAAGGATCTTCGGCACTCGCCTCCAACGTATCCGACAAAAAATCCAAGGAATATTAAACAGTAGCTTTTGGGCTCATGGCCAATCAATAGCTGTGTTCTACTGATTGCTCAGAATAGTTTTAAAATTTTAAAATTTGAGCAGAAATAAATATCTTTATACTTTAACTGACGTTGTGTATTAGAACCAGGACGTTTGAAGCGATTTTGCCACAAAATACAGTGTTCCAAAATCGTGTTTTGGAAGCTGCTTAATACTTGATATGTTTAATAAAATTTAAGTAGAAAATGAAATATGCAAATATGGAATAAAAATTTTAAAAAAAAGAAATGTTTGGATGAGGGTAATGGGAGAGCAACGAGGAGAAGTCACGACATGAGAGGACATACAACCGTGACAAAACCATGTTACGGGAACATAATACCTTTGAAAATTGGTCCTCCTTACCATGTGACGTAATAAATTAAAAAAATTTCAATTTTTATAATGTTGAACACGTTTCAAGTGTCATGGCATTTTGTATCCGTTGATAATCTTCGTTCGTTTGTTCGTTGTTATTACAAATTTTTTCGTAAAGTTCTCTTTCCTTCTTTTATTGTGTGATTTTTTCGTAAACACGGCCGCACAAGTAATCATTTCCCACCGGCAGTTGCGTGGACAAGCTTTCACAACATTTTTTTGTTTTCGGCCACCACACACATAATCATCCCCGGTCGTTTCTATTTCGAATACGTGGTAATCACATAGATTAACATGATAAATTCAGGTACTACAGTTAAGTTACAAAAATTACATATTCCGATATATGTATAGTGGAAATTTTTATTACACGTTTCTGTCATTTTCTGTTTGTATTTGTGCTAATTAGTTACAAATCCATGAATACCGTACATTTGTCGAATTGGGCGTTACATATCTTCATCCGATGAAGATACATTTCGCATTGGTACAAAACGACAATCCATTCGTTTCTATTGACTATATACAGAATTATCGAAACACGTTGCAAAAAATTAATTTTTTTCGGAAAAATTCTTCACGAATGCAAAAAAAGACTCACTTTTCGTTATTTGATTTTTGTCTATTGCCACAATAACTCCACAAATATATGTCCGATCCCTTCGGAATATATATGTTTGAAATTGTCTTGGATTTATGATTCTAACAGTATGCACTACTGCTATATTCGGGGACAGTAGTCACCAACAGTGGAACAGACTTTTGAGCGGCAATCGTCCTGGTTCTAATACACAACGACAGTTAAATATTAATCACTTTAAAAATTTATCATGAATTTTCAACAACATGAATTTTTTCAATGTATATCTGCAAATGATTCATGAATTCGTCTAGATTGTGAACAAAAGTCATTTTTATTATTTTTTGCCTTTCATAGTCTCTATCCTGAAAGGGTATCTTCGAATTGCACTTCGAACTGCAAAAAATTGAATTGATCGGCGACGGTCTCCACCGCACATAAAATTCTGAGAGAAAACAATGCTATTTTGAATAATATCAAAAGTTTCCAAAATCGTTTCAGGAATGGCCGAGAAATGAAAAATGATAAATTTTCATTTTCATTCTTGAAAGGTGGCCAACATTATTTTGATCTAACAAATGCCAATTGGGCCATTTCGAAAGAAAAAATAAATTATTGGAAAATGATTTTTTTTATGGACCAAAAAAATGTTGGGCCTTATTGAATTGACTAGTTACAGACGAATGAACAATACCAAAATTTTATAATCATCTTCCGAAAAGAACTTGTTCTCATATTATCAAAAAACACTCCCTCCCTATGTTAATTCAATCCTTGTCATCAATCGTACTTTCCCGTTACAATCATTATATCGCGATGTGTCCTGCTGTAAACAACTAGATCACATCTGTGATCCATCTGTAAAGAACGAAACCAACATTCCATAATCATCTTCAGAATCGAACTTATTCTCATATTATCAATCGTACTTTCCCGTTACAATAATTAGAACGGGATGTTTACGGCTGTAAAGATCTGTAAACCATGTGTGAAATTCTCCCTTTATTGCAATCGTACCTTCAATTATTGTCTATAAGTATAGACTAATGTCATTCCGGTTTGTAGTAAACCTTGAATTCCCAAATAACGTCTCCTTCTGTACCACCCCGCCACCGCTCCTTTTACCTCAACTATCGGTTCCGTCCCCCAGCTACAACTACACAATTAAGGACTCGAAGTTATATCATAACAATTACATCAATAAACGGTAACGAAAGTATGATAACTCCGGTCATAACAAGAGCAAATCGCAAAGTAGCAACTTTTAAAGAAGCAATTGAAAACCAAGTATCCCGCACTAGAGCTTCGAGTGGAACCCGTGTCCGTGTTACTTCAGTCAAGGCTCGTGATATTAGAATATCAGAAATGAATCCAGTCTCTACGTGTGAAAAGCCTGATCTCTCAGCTTCTGTTACTACCAGACGGGTGTCACAGGGAATTATTTCTAGATATGGAGGACCAGAAACTCCAGACATTTCTGGGAGAAGAAAATAAACACATGATTCAACAAACAGTTATCAGCGTACCGAAATCCCAAATTCATCAACACTACCTAAAAATTGTCTTCGTCAATATTCCAGTAGTGATCAACGAAGAACCGCTTCGAAGCGTACATCATCCAATCTTGAAGATAAGCACAGAAAGTTACTGTACCTTTAGCAAAGAAGAAAATAACTCATCCAAATTCCAATCATCAAATTAATTCACCGACAGCAACAAACCTATTAATACAAAATTTACATTGTCGCGAAATAGGTATGGCCGCAGATACATCTAAAGTTATAGGTGCAAATGATAAGATCTGCTTGACGATGAAACAAATGTCGGATATTTATGGAAACTCCGTACACGTAACTGGTTCAACAACTGTTGATGCAATTTTTACTGCCTGTCCTACAAATGATAAAGAAATTGGACGTTTACCAAAATTATTCGGTGATATCAAGGAAAATTGTAAAATGGAAGAGACCGTTGTGAACCACTTGTCACGTTCAAGTGAGCAGGCTGGTTTCACAATAGCTAATTTAGAGACCAAAAGCTCTGCTTTATTGGCAAGGGTCGATGTATCACAAAATATTCAACGATCTCCATCCTCAAATAAGAACAATACAAATGGTATTGAGATTAATGAAGATGATAAATCTGTTTTTAAACTGAGTATAGGCGATGTCAAAACAGATACAAGAAGTCTCGATGAAAAATTAATTCCACTGATCATTTCTGTTCTTGAGAAAATCTCGAATAATAGTCTTCAATGAAATTACGGAGTCCCATGAAGGCTCTGGGGCGTCATACTTTTCTCGGAAACGGAACTGGGTTGGTAGACATGAATTAAGTCCCGAAGAAGAATTGGCGATTGGAGCTCCCCAAATATTACTGGATAACACAAATAATAGAATATGCATTGGCCCTTGCCCTTTAACTGTTGCTTGTACAGGAAATGTCTTCCAGTCAAACGAAAAATATCGCTCATGTATGATAGAAATTGCACTTCAGTATGTGGTATTTTCAAAAGAATTGTTTGCAAAGCACCGTGAAGTTGATGACTGGAAAGAAGTAACAACTGCAGTTTTGGCGGATCAGGTCACAACAGCTCTCTCCACAGGGTCTCTCGACTAAAAGATGAGCAATGATGAAAGAGTTCCAAAGAATGTTTTCTTTACACAAATAGGCTATGAAACATTTTCAGGATCATACTGTCCAAAGTGAAATATGGATCTTCGTAAGCAAGAAAGGAAATTAATATGGGAATATCGGGCTTCTGAAGTTACTGTTGAAGATAATTCAATTGAATATATTGACTGTTCTTATTGGAGAAGTGCATGTTGGTCAGAAATATTTAATCCAGTTAAATCTCTCACCATAGAACCAGATTACAGTGTTATCACAACATAGGGCACGGATGTACTTTTCAATTCAAATGTTGCTCGTGAGACATACGTTTCACTAACGGGGTATCTACCAGGCAATGAGGACTCTGTACTAACTTTAGCACGTGCTTATGCATAGATTACGACATCAATACTTTTAATACGTATTCAGGATGGAAAAGGTGGTGGATGGAACTCTAAATTTCATGAATGTTTCGTCCAGTTACTGCCGCGGTGTGTTGAAAACGTTCTAAAGAAAATGAGAGAAGTGATTTCTGCTTTGAGCCCTGAAGAGTCCACAATTTCAGACATTGATTCATTTCAACCATCTCTATAATGTCCAACGGCAGAGCACAATGCACTCCGTATAAACACATGTAGTAATACTAACGTAGCATATTTACCATCATAACGGAAAAATTATATCTATGTCAAGCCGGATGCTTTTAGAAATGAAATTTGTCATTTGTTGTTATTTGTTGACACATACATTGGGTACTCTGAAATCGAGCAAACATTCTTTATTCCATTGAAAAACAGATCAGCTGATAGAGCCACTACGGAATACGAATATGATGCTATTCACGTAGGAAAAGATGAAGATGATGCTATTCACGTAGGAGGAGATGAAGATGATGCTATTCACGTAGAAGGAGATGAAGATGATGAAATTCTCCCTGCTCTAAACTGCGAGGAAGATTGTAATACTGGGACTAAGAAAGTTGCTGATGACGGGAGTAACCATGGTCACCATCAGGTTGAAATCAGCTATGATCAAGAAAATGTTTTTAATGATGATGGTGTCTCTGGACATTTATCGGCGGTAGTTGTACATGCTGATACTGGTGCAGATGGATTTGAGTAGGAAAGAATGATTTTGAAAACGACACTATTCAACTACGACGTTTCGTAGACAATGTTTCAATAAGCAATGATTTGTTTGTAATCAATAATGAGGGGCTTCTTCCTAACTTAGTTATTAATGAATACGCTCCTTGTAATGAAGATTCTGTTGAATATGAGGAACATATAATCGATGATAGGGAAGAAACTGATGGAGAGTAAATTAATCCAACATCAGAAATGCGTTTCAACATTTAATTAGCAGATTCTGGTATCATTTTTAGAAGAAATTCGTCCCATTCTTTTCTTTTCTATAATTTCATTTTTACATAGATAAAACTACATGAATAGACTGGCCAAAATTATTTTCGGTTAAACTTTTTAATATGTAAACTTACTACAACAGCCAGAACAATAGCAGAGATTAGACATGGATTAAAGTGGAACTGAAAAATAAAAATCGTATTCTTGGATCTACGTTTTGCACGCACGAGGTAAGCAGTATTTTTTTGACAACAAATACTAAAGGAAGCATTTGTCCATTTTTATGGCGCAATGCTCGTGTTGAACCCAAAAATTCAAATCATATCACAAATTGCAATTGACAGGAACTACAACTACTGTGGAGACGCTAACGTAGAAGACTCATAATAATATTGAACGTTAAGCCTTGAATATTATAAAAACTTGTCATCAAACAACATCTCACTTCATTGGATCTACTCATCGATGAGGTAAACTTTGAAACTAACTTTCAAATCTTCTATTGATTAACAGTCATCCATTATCTTGTCAAATGATTCAATCATCATTAAATCATACAATTGTGGGAATTTGGGGTGCCCAACAATCGCTCGTAATTTAGTGTCGATAAGAAACCACCAAGATAGATGTATGTATAAACTGATTTAGCCTACAAAATGTCTAATCAAAACTAAACAAATCCAACTCCACCTTCGACCACAGTGATGAAAACAACATCGTTTTTCACATCTTCCTATAATAACAACGAGACATACCCTTTTACACACACATAGCCTCCATTAACTATACCAGCAACTTGTGAATCAGGTGGAAATCCTGACATAAAAAATTATTCTTTCGCCGAATTGAATTCTACCGACTCACCATCACCACAAGATCCTTCAAATGGTGACAATGAACACAATGAAGGATACCAGCAGACTACAGTTGACACATAAATGAAAAAAGAATATATTGGAATGAAAAATCGCAAGGAAATTTGTAAAACATTGGCAGTTATTTTGTAGCACTCTTAACAAAAGAGGGGAATGGACGAGTTAACGAACTCATTGTTTCTCTAAACGATGAAAACCTCCGCATAGACGATTTGCGTGAAAAGTTGTCTTCATTAAATAATTGTAAGAAAATTGTGTCTAAACTCGTCAAGGATGATATGAATACTGCTGGTTTAGAGAGAGTAAATGTTGAAAATTTGGAGGGTAACAAATGTTTTTTATACATGCGTTCGCTAAAAACCTTTCTATGTGCTCAGGTTTTGGATGTAACAAGAAACGAAATATTCGTATCTCCTAAGGAAGCAATAAGTTCTATGAATGAAGATGGTATAGATGTTGAAGTTCCATCACACCCGAAAAGTGCCAGATTGGGTGTAGAGGGATATGAAATGATGAGGTCAGCGGTGCAGAGATCAGAATCATCTCACGAGGCTAACATAACATGGTTTGGAGATTCAAGTCCTACACCATCAACACCTGCCCTGGTACAACTATATTCTGATAAATCGAATACAACATTTAAATCGTCTTCATTCCAGTTCTATCCCGTCCACTGTGTGACGCTAAATTTTACAGAGAAAGCTCGAAAACGCTTAATAATGAGTGGTAAAACCGTCCTTGGATATCTTCCAACATCATTTTTACGTTCATCACAAGATTTACGTACAAAATTATACACTGAAGAGACTGAGGAAATTGAAACAACAAGTGGTATCGAACGGAAAAATCCTATCCTTTGTTTACATAGGTGTTTAAAATTGATGACATTTGATTTGAACACGTTTTCTATGGAAGGATTCTGTTTCTGGACACATGACAGGAAAACTATTCAATTGCATCCAATAATTGCATCGTATGTAGCTGATCTGCCAGAGGCGAGGGACATGCTAGGACTTTTTCATAGTAACAGAAGTAATTGGAACTGTCATCGGTGTCTCGAACCATCTCTAAACTTTGGCTCTATTGCATATGGAAGTCACAGATCAGTTCATGTTTTGTAAATACATAACAACTGTAAGCAAGACTCACTACATGAAAAACAATGTCTAGAAAAAGAAACGGAACTGAAATACAAAGCTACTAAAGTGTTATGTGATTATTCCATCAAAAATTATCTTCCCCACTTTCTGACTATCCACTATCTGATCAACAATTCTTCTATGTATACCGAGTGTTTCATTTTGAACAGCTTCACAATCTACACCTAGGAATCACGAAAATGCTACTTACTTTATTCGCTGAATGAATTCGACAATGATCGAGTCAACCGACAGTTATTTTAAATAAATGCAATAACTTTTTGCATGAAGTCGACCACCATTACCTTTCTAAAGGTTTAAAAGTAGATTTCAGTTCTTCGGAAAAACCCTCACGTTTCAATGGTCTATTCACGACTCAAGACTTATTGGTATGCTAGAAGCAAACAACTACTTGCAAGTTGAGAAAGTGTTGCCATCTTTGGGTGCCCTATGTGATTAAGAGTTAAATGATGATTGAACTGCTCTAGTTACGGAGGTTTACACAATTTACTCGGACTTACTTCGTCTTTTAAAATGGGATACTCGTCCGCAGTATTGGGCAAAGGGGATATATCAAATTTACAGTCCATGGTATATGAATTCAAAACCAAAGCAGTAGAGGTGTTTGGTCAATATCATAAATCAAATATGGAAACAATGAAATTCCATTTATTAAATCAAATCGTTGATGATATAAGGGCACTTGGTTCTATATCTGTGTTATCAGCAGTATTATACAAAAACAAACATATGGACTTTTAATAGATGTACCATACAACTTCGAAACGACAAGATGAGGCCATGGATGTCACCGTTGAAATATTAGAATAACGAATGTCTATATCACAGTGAGCATCAAACAGTGAATTTCTATCTAACAGTCACTTTTGCTCAGATGAAATTCAATTGAAAACACTAAACGTATGTAAGTCGGCCATTGATGCCATGAATGACGATATTCCCGTCATTTCAAGGCTACACTCAAAATTTAAACCTGAACTTCTGCAATGTGTTATAAGTTCTCCAGATATTCTGTTATCAAACTAGATGGATTATTGCCTAGGAATCGAAAAACTTAACGATCTAAGACGAAACGTTGGTTTAAATGGTTTAAAGTTGTTATTTAATCAACTAATATCATCATTGATTGGTATACACAATGTAACAGACTTTTCAGCAGTAACAATTGGAATATCAGCTTCGGCTCACTTTCCATCAATAGCATGTCCGAATTTAAATTCTTTTCGATCCTTTGAAGGTGAGGATCAAATTCACTCACACGCCACTATCCAACAAGATCGTTTCATGTACACTCTAGTTTCAGCCAGAGACTACCGGAATGCTTCAGGCTTACGACAACATGCGGTGATGCTGAGGAATGGCGAATGTAAGTACTGCAAAGATAGTCAATATATTTGGTTTGGTTCAGTTTCATCATTTTTAAATGTTGTGATATGAAAAACAATCTGGAGGTACTCTGAACTCCTTAAATTTAGATATAGAAATACTCAATATCGCTTTCATTTCATATATGGAAGTAGTTCAACCACGTGATACGGTTGATCGAAAAATTGACTGACTTCGTCTACGGTGAAAACGTGCTACAGATTTACAGAACGAAAAAAGTTGCCGGAAAAGAAAGAATAAAGATATAGATCCAGGTAAATGGTTCGGTCTGACTCCCTGTGAGTATATAATTGGGATGGTTCCAATTGTCCCAATAGATGGATTTGAACCATATGACCAAGATAAAAATATAAGACAAAACTTTACATGGTATGATCAGTAATTTCTTGTCAACAGATTCTTTTCTGTTGACCGTAACAAGTCCCATTTTTCTGTGAAAGTGATGACAAGATACATACAAAGTAAACCATCGTGATTTCCTAACAAAGGCGAGTAACTTAGCTTCATTTCAGATTAAAAAAATCAATGGGTCTTACTCACATTTCTAAGTTGCGTAATGGACGTGGTAGATGAATACGTCAAAAATCTGGAAGGGCAAATGATTTACTGAAAATAATCCACAATTGATACACCACCACCGCCAATTCCAGTACGAAATCAGCTACAACCGGAAAGATAAAAAGAAGAGGAAAAATAATCACGAATTTCGTAATTTCGTGTCATCTATTCTTATCAGCTCCTTGTCGTTTTCTTTCCAAAATGTTCCTTTATACAACTCTCTCGAACTATAACTCCTTCTCCGATCAAATAAGGACAGTTAATAACGAACATGCGACACAGTTAAATTTCCTTTCAAAGGATTAAGTTACTGAAAGTAATTCACACATGCTCAACATTTCAATAAAACCCTCATCACTTTAAATCACCTTTCTTTCTTCCTATTCCATCACCCGTGATGATTGAACTCCATGACAACCACCTCTATGTGTAACTGATGCTCCCTCTCAACAATTCACTCCATTATATGTTTTCTTTTTATGCGTTGCAACATTTCAAATACCACTGATGTTTCACAACTATCATATCCTCTTCCAGCACAACTGTCAGTCTGCAGTGCCAATTTATCATCATTGTTACTCCCAACTGCTGTTCTACTATTATCATTACCACCGCCTGGGTTTCCAAAGTCGTATCCTTTTGAAATTCTGTTCGAATAATATTCAGCCGCCAACATTGCCAATCTCTTCTACTTTTCAACTGCTTTAGCTTATAGTGTCGACCTGGCATTTTTAAATTATTCTAGAACTTGAAAGTCTACTTTCTTTTATGGTTAAAATTATATTTCCGATTTCTTTTTGATCTACAAGTCATTTCATAAATTTATCCATAGCTTCTTCAGATATAAATTACAAGAAGTTCAAAACTGTGCCACTGTTTGCCATCTGCCTACTTTGATTCCTAACATGAGTAGCTCGAGGAAAAATTAGAAATTTTTCTAATACCATGTATACAAAACTACAGATTTTGTAGATCTACTTAAATTAGAGTATTAATTAGAAATTAACAAGTCCAGGATGTCTTACTCCCGTAGTATATGCTAGGAGGAACTTATTTGGTCACATCTGGGCGACTGAACATTAAAATTAGAAAATTTCAAATAAATTGCTCAGTTCTGAGTGGCTCAAAATAAAGATTTAAAAATTTCAAATAAAATCGAAATTATTTTGAGGCCTTTTTGAGTATTGAAAAAATTTGGAATAGTAGTACGCAATCCCAGACACAGACGCAGAGACTGCTTTGAAGTAGTCATTATGTACTCGCTTCCCAAAGGGTCTAATCTTCAAGGTGGTCGTTTTTAATGGCTATAAAGAATTTAGTAACCACGGATGAGAAATTCAAGGAACAATACGTGGTTCAGGGTCATCGTGACAAAAATAAAGCTACTCTGATACACAACTAGCCGAACCTACGTCACTGGTCAGTTCGTATCATTTTATCTGAAGCTGTGATCAAATGGTTCAAGGTTTGATCTCAGGATGTTTCTCAGACGTATATTCAGATTCCCAAACTGACTCGCTACATCTACGTGAAACCACATGACATCTTTGGGTTCGGCTCTAAAAAGCTGCTCAGGTTACGAAATTCTCTTTATGGACTTCCCGATGCTCGAGATTATTGGTCTACCTATTTCCATCTCAGGGTACTGGTAAAGGAGATAACTACTTAGACATAGAAGAAAAATTGTGACTTCTTTCCCTCTCTATCAAGATAGACGAATCTGGTGAGATCAGTGGAATTATGGGAATGTACGTGTACGACTCAATCAGCACCGCCGATGGCGAATTCTAACAGTTCAGAAATAAAACCAAGCGACAATTCGATTCTAATCCCAGGAAGCTGACTCCATTCTAGTTTTCCGGAATGGAGATAGAAAATATAAACGCATTTTTCAACGTTCACCAACATCATTATATTGGTAAGATCTATCTTTTACCAAAAACTGCTCCATTCTACTTGTTCCGATCGCTGAGAAATAAGCTTTCCTGGTTGTCGAGTTGTAGAATAGATGTCGCGGTCGGCTTCAACATTCTTTCTCAAATTACAGAAGAAACATTTGACAAAATCTACCATCACAACCATCAACAAGTTAGTCAATTATTTGAAAGATAAACCATTGTTGGAACTGCCATTTCCCCAAACCTATATCACAACAATACGGCTGCTCGGACGGGTAATTCGTCAACTTTGAATATCTTTCCTCTTAAATAATATTCATCATCTTTTTGCAGGATAACTCAGGAAATGCGAAAAGTATCGATTACTGCGGCAGAAAGTCAAGACTCGTCGTTTTATCGATGCGAGATAGCAAGATCTTTTGTGTTTGCTGACACAGTTGATGTTGCGATTATTATACGTCATGATATACAACTAATTATCAACCGAAACGTGGAACTACGAATTCTTAACGACTCCTGAATATTTATTCGACGTCATAAGAAAATCCTCGGCCACAACTGAGAAACGTCTCATGATCGTCATTAGCACCGCCCGTAAAGCCTATCAGCAGAGAGATGTGAACGAGATTAGCTGGATACGCCTTGAAAGCAACATCTCTGATTGCCTCACCAAGTTCGACGCTGGTGCGAGACTACTTGCTTTTTTGAATGCAGGAATTCTTAACTACGAAGTTGAAAAGATGGCGGTTAGGATGATGGATGACTCGGAACAACTAAATATCTACGATACGACTGCAATCTAGACTATGATGACGAATAAGGACTATGATATCATTCGCGATGAACATGGTGACAACCAAATTAATCGCAAAAAAGTAGATCTACTGTGCGAAAAATCATGCATTGTGTTGTCTTCTTTCCTAGTGTACACTGTGGCCCCTGTGTTAATATTTGAATACAATATTTTCTACGCTACAATAGTTATATCTTTACACCCATTAATATATTTTTACAGTAAGTATTTTATTTGCTACATTTATGTTTATGTCATAGTTTTGTATTCTATGGCACATTTTCTGTTGTATGCTATTTTTATATGTTTTACTCATAATAGTATTATGACCTAACATTTTTTATCGATATAAAAGACGGCCTCGAAAATCCATGGATCGAATTTTCTTGATATCGATTATCTACATTACTTTGTTTACCCAAAACCCCGTTTTGAGCGACAGTTATAACTCAGCGCTCAAATCAATGGTCGATCAAAAATAGTTACCAATTAAGGTTTCAAGTCGAGTCTGTCTGCTAACTTTGTTTTTTTGTAAACACTTCTGTTTTTCAGGCAATTCACGGATTCAAAGTTAAAACTCCTGCCATCAATGAACAAACACAAATTTGGCTCTGACAAACAACATTTACTAGGTTCAAACCCATTTAAGATGCCTATCTTACAAAGTCGTCTAATTATACTTAATTTCGACGCAGTTAGAGCTGATGTTCCTTTTCATATTGTATTTGATGTTATAGACAAATATAAGCTTTTCGTTAATGCGTTGAATAATACATTATGCTGTACTAAGTTAAACTCAAATACCGTTTACTCGTAAAAAAGGACATGTTTATTTTTGGTGGAATATATACAGAAGAATGTTTTTCTCTTCGCAAGAATTAATAAAAATGCACAACGGTTTTTCACATCCAACATCTGATAAACTATATAATTTGTTAATATCAGCAATACCATGGGAAACAAACCACGAAACTAGACGCACGCTACAAAAATACAACTGTATTGTGAAATATGTCAGAAGCTCTCTCCGCCACTAGTGAGATTCAAATCTTCCTCTCCATCAGAAGAAAATATAGTTTTCGGATAAGAATTTTCCATAGACTTAATGTGGTTAGATAGTAAATCGGTATTACACATTGTAGACACAGCTACTAGATTCTCTTCAGCAATGTTTTTGGATTCCCACGGAGCAAATTACGGACAATCAGTTGAAGTTGTTTGGTTGGCATTTGTAGAAACATGGTGTGTCATGTACACATGCTACCTAAATAGAATAAAACAGATCAAGGCTCTGTTTTCACATCAGAAATATGGAAAACTTTTACAGATATGCTAGGAATAGAACTTAGAAGTCGTATTAGGAGTCAAATCTCATAGTTATCTCGTCATAACCGACAGGTTACACGGCCATCTTTGCCGTATTTACAAAAACGTTACAATCCAACACAAGGAGATCCCAGGAGTTCTAGTCCTAAAACTTTCCCTTAAATCTATAAACGATATAATAAAGGACAATTGTTTGGTACCTTCAAAATTAGTTTTTGGAATCATAATTTTATTTTCAATTCTTAGTACAGACTTGCCTCGACAGAAGAAAAGAATGCAAGCATTGACTCTAGCACACATGGAAATAGTTTATATTGTAGAAGAACATAAAAGTTGGGCAGCACTAACCAAAAATATACCTCCAGCTGCTGCGAAAACATACACGTTAGAGGATGAAGTATTAATATTTTCAAAGAAATTTAAAGAATGGGTAGGACCATATATTGTGTGTCATATTCATGGTAGAATTATTACGGTACAAACTCAAGATAGAGCTAAGCGACAGACGTTTAATGCATTTCAGATGAATCCCTTTCTCAGGGACTACAATCATAATTTAATCTCATTTACGTCAAACAGTGGACCTGAAACATCTTCTTCTGTATATATAACTGAAATAATTAAACCATCCGATCCTCGAGCATGGCAATTCGATAACGCAAAAATTAAAGAGATAGAAGGATTAATAAGATGTAAAACATGGAAGATTAGAGGACGAGAACACCTTCCTAAGAATTCAAATATATTCAGAGGTAGAATTTTATTATCAATTAGGGATGACCACACTAAGAGAAAAGTTTCAAAAGCTCTATGTATCGTTCAAAGACATGAAGATACTGTGAAAAATTCACTACTGCACGAAACCTCTGTTTCTAAACAATATTCTACAAAGATGCTAATAGGTATAGCCGCTTTTTTTGGTTTGCGCCAATTTTCAGGCGATTTTTTACAAGCATATATAGAATGTTCCGAAACACTTACTACAGATGTGTTTATTGATCCCCAAGAAGAATTTAATCTAGAACTAGATGATCTTTTACAACTGCTACAACAAGTGTATGGTATAAAAGATAGTGTTGATTATTGGGGAAAACATTCAAAATCCATCTAGAAAGACTAAGGAATTGAATCATGTATATCCGATGCTGCTCTATTTTTCAAACATATTTACAAAGCAGCATTAATTGGTATGCGTGCTACTTATGTTGATGATAGCTTACATAGTGGTAATGACAAATATAGTAAATTTACAATGCATACAGAAACCAAGTTCCAAATCAAGCCAACAGAATGGGACAACATTCAATTTTAAGTCGTTCAAATTGAACTTCATAATGATGGAAATATTTACGTTCATTAGAGACAATGCATAAGTAGAATTCCAACATTGCCGAAAGATACAGACTATAAATATTTTATATCCTCAAGAGCATAAATATCATGGACTATGCAGACCATACCAGATATTTCTTGCTCAATTACTTTTTTAGCCCAATTTACTGAAGAATATTTTTCACGAAAACCCGAAGAAATTCAAAAGTATAAATAAAACAATACATAAACTCCACGATACCAAGAATAAGTCACTAAAGTTTTTTAAATGAGAAAATAATAGTATTAAGTTACAAGTTTCTTCCAACGCCTTATTTACATCTAATTATGATAGATCTTGGCAGTTACGTTATATTATCCTATTATCAGACAAGTATAAGATATATCAACCGTTTTATTGGACTTCTTACAATTCAAATCGTATAACTCGATCAGTATTAGGCAGTGAAACTATGTCATTTTCTGATGCATTCGATATGGCTTTTTTCATTAAATTAAATCTAGAATCTATCACAAAACTACAAATACATATAAATATGGTCACTGACAGTTTATCATTATTCGACATAGTGACCAAGGCAACAAGTACTACCGAGAATCGTTTATTGATTGACTTAAAAACGATAAAACAATGATATTAAAACTTTGAGATTGATAATAGCATTTTTTAACTCCGCAAATAATTTAGTAGATTCGTTAACGAAAATCAAGAACGACAATATCTTAGACGGGGTCTTATCAGGTTTTATGCTAGATCGTCCAATTGAGCAGTAGAAAATTAGAACTAGTACTGAGAACGGTACTTCGGACAAAAAGAAGAAGCACGTTAATATTTGAATACAATATTTCCTACGCTACAATAGTTATATCTTTACACCCGTTAATATATTTTTACAGTAAGTATTTTATTTGCTACATTTATGTTTATGTCATAGTTTTGTATTCTATGACACATTTTCCTGTTGTATCCTATTTTTTATGTTTTACTCATAATAGTATTATGATCTAACGTTTGTTATCGATATAAAAGACGGCCTCGAAAATCCATCCCTTGAATTTTCTTGGTATCGATTATCTGCTTTACTTTATTTGCCCGACAACCCCGTTTTAAGCGACACCCTGGAATATTTTAGTGTCTTTATCAGCGGTCATAAACTACTGTACAGTAGAGAGAAATCAATAGAGTGTCTCTTTCGACCGATTGACCATCTCACGTTCCAATCTACTCAACACTGTCTTGCACATATGGCACTGTAGCCGAACGTACAAAAGATCGTGAGATGGACGACCAAGGTCAGCATCCGATGTTGGAATTCAGAGAAAAAGCCCAATTAAATATGTAATCGAACATATCTATTTACTAATTATATTTAGCTGGTTTACCAAAGACAGTAATTATAATTAGTTAATAGATGAAAGTCTCGACATGACCAACAAAGTTGGTATAATTACAAAAACTATTTGCCTCCCTTTTTTGTAAACAATAAATAATAACACATTTTAATAGGTTATTGTTTATTGTTTACAGTAATTAAAATTACTTTTATTACGTATTGTTTTTATCCAAACAATAAACCTTAATGCATTAATACTTAAGGCCATCAATAAAAAAACACTGAGTCTCTCTTGACTCAGCAAACCCATCTTAAACCTAGTTCTCGACTTCTTGCTATCGACATACCTTATTGTGATGTTCAATCAGTTTTAGTCCCTCTCTTCCCAGCTTGATAGCTCCCTTTCTTGATAGCTGGGAAGAAAGGCACTAAAAGCTTGATGGCTCCCTTTCTTGATAGCTGGGAAGAAAGGGACTAAAACTGATTGAACATCACAATAAGGTATGTCGATAGCAAGAAGTCGAGAACTAGGTTTGATATCAGTACTGAGCGTTTATATGCAACAGGGGCATATCCTCTCAGACATATCAGCAGCTCAGCTCAGTTCTACTTTGATTCTACAGTTCCTACACTTGTCATCCTAGCTATCGTGC
>JAULBU010013990.1:0-21991 GCA_032358235.1 Odonthalia washingtoniensis | reverse complement strand
CCTTTCAGAATCATCCTGCGTTCATTTATATATTTATCAACCAGAAACCAGCCAGGTGTTTCTACTGCGATGTCGAAGCTCGGCAAGTTTCAGGCGGACCCTACGCCGAAGGACTGGAAAGTTACCATGTACCTTCTCCAGTGCATTAAAGGTGCAGTCGATTTCGGCATTCTTATTTCGATGAAATTCGACTCGCGAGAAGTTACGTACTGAAGTCACTCCAATTGGGCACGCGACGAATCTAAGAGATGATCTCGCGCTGGTGTAGTTATATTGTACCATGATGTATCAGTAGTCTGGGTCTTCAAGCTGCAGACAGCTACTGCGATGTCTACGGCCGAAGCTGAGTTTCATGTTGTCGCTTTGCGTTCGAGAAGTCGTCAAGTTGCGCAATCTCCTTTACGAAATGAAATGTACTGAAGAATATGAAACGTGCGTTTTACCAAAACATCTCGGCGCCGGAAGCGGGACGGAACTCGTCCAAGTCCTACGCAGATCTAAACACATCGGTCCACGCTATCATTACGTTCGCAGCGTCGAAGACGATGGTCCAATTCATGTCTAATACACGCCAACTGACAAGAACAAGGCAGAATCTTTGACAAAGATACTCAGCAAGGAGATGCATGACGTTCATCGACATCTCTTCCTCGAATAATTAAAGGACAAGTCGGCGTGGGGGATGTTGCGATATATCCCTATACGATTATCTAAATATGCAAATTGTGCCTTGCAACTTCATTGGCCAATGTGCAACTCACTGTGTGCAATGATGATGTCGTCAATTATGCACAAGCTTTCAATTGGACGAATTCGTCTGTACATTCTGTAATCCGAGTACGTCAATAATGTACACTGCCTTTTCATTCGCCGAACTTGGAGTCACAAGTTCCAATTCGACTACTACCGTAATGGTCTTCGTGATTCAGTAGAACTCGTCTACGTCAAGATGTAAGTCGTGTGCGACAACTTGGCAATATGATAATAGCCTTACATGTAGTTTGTTTTACGTAGCAACGACTCCGCATAATTAGAACGAAACCGCCGCTCTATTTGCGCATAATTAGAACGAAACTGCCGCTTTATTTGCGTTTATAAAGACACTAGTTCAGAGTCGAAATCGGCATCATCTCTCAAAATTCATTTCAGCCCTTTCAACTTCTGAAAAAAAATCCAAAAAAGTAATTTCATTATAAAAATTGACTTCTCAAAAATAGTGAAACGAGTCTCACTTTTTATATCATTTTCTAGGTCACCTTTCGAAACTATAATCCTGCAATGAGTGGAAAAAATATATCTGACTAGTATGAAAGGGGAAAATTCTTAACCTAGAATAAATAAAAGAAAATTTCACGCTTACTTTCCCATGTCCAAACCATCTTTACCACGAATATTCAATAATTTTGGCACATATGATGATTAATCAACACGAAGATCTTCAAACATGTCATCAATTTTCATCTGCCACTTGGCTACTGAATGTATTACACCATATGAGTCAAATTTTTAAAGAAAATAGAAATATCTAACATCTCATTCTCGTGGGAGAACTACATAAACATTCCGTTCAGCATCACAAGATTTTAAGATTGCAGACTTGAAATCAATTTTAACCAAAGGCCATTTAAATATATTAGAAAATGATAAAATCCTCCTAATTTTAACAGGAGGACAAGCAGTACAATCTGTTGGTGATAACCCAACACCTTTATCCTTATCACGATTTGGAGCAATAAAATTAGTTCATCATCTTATAGTTATCATTCACAATTACATTATACAGTACATAACTACACTGGTTAGATAAATTAGTCTCACTAATGAATTAGTTTCACTAACAAATTAGTACAAGTGAAACTAATTTCGTTTTTCAGTATATGACAGAAAAAGAATTGGATTAAGTGAAATGCTTCAATTTTATAATTTTTTGTAAAAAACGTTTATTGAAATATGCAACAAAAAATCTGTTTTTAAAACAGATTAAAAGAAAGACAAAAATGGAATCAGTTTCTTATTTTAAAAGGAAGAACTAACTTACCGTTAAAGTCGCTATTGCGCTTTTTCACAATTTCCTGCAAATAAGGGAACAGTTGTTCTACCATCCATTGTCCATTCGAAACGAGTGCTAAACCACATCTTATCATCTCTTTAAGCGAATAAGATAAGCCGTCCTTGTCCCGTGCGTTGTTAACATCTCGCACAACTTATACTGTCAGATTCAAGTAAAATCTTTCACCAGGGTTAGGCAGCTTAACAGAATTTTTTCCCTGGAGCCATTCAGGACTTGAAAATAACTCTTCTTTTTAATATCCTGTAACTGAACCCATCTCTCTCCAATTTTTTGTATTACAATTCTGACCAATGGTTGACAGAGATCAGTTGAATTGGGAGGGATGAATTTTAATGTCGTTTTTATTTTGTCTAATTGAAGTTGATGGTATCTGTAATTGAGTGCCCACCGCAGTTCTAGAGAAAACTTGTTCTTTTACGACCGTAAATATTTTTTGAAATTGCACAATTCCCACTTAGCCACTCCTCAAAAACCTGCTGATACATCCAACTCTTTGGTTGTGTTCGATACGAGACATCCGGGACACCATCGGGAACGTTTCTAATGGTGTGTTTTCGATCCCTATTTTGGAAAATCAGGAAAGGTGGTTGAAGCATAGCATTTCTACCTCCAATTATACTACCACAAGTTATACGAACTAGCATTGTCATCCCAAGTCCACCATGAACTACATCTGCGTATTTTACTTCTTCAGATCCAACAGAACCCAAATTTTTACCGTTATCATAGTTAACTACAAAATGCGTTTCATAAATGTTCTAAATAAAATCTTCGTGAAGTTCGTTACTTTGAAAAAATCTATGAACACATCCTAAATGATAGACTACCTCTCTTTCAATATGTTTTTGTTTGATTCGACCGATCATTAATTTACCTGTTTGACGTCGAGGTACAATGTTACATCTGTCCACGAATCGTTGAATCCAAGCGTAGTTAAAATATTCTACAATTTTCTTTCCGTTATCATCTGGTTGTTCTATTTTATTTCCATTCTGTAATTTTTTAAGATGTGATGAGCAGAAAAAACTAAAAGTCTACTTGAAAACTTCAAGCCAAACTTGCATAACCTCTCAAATTCTTCATTTATATGATTTTGAATAATTAAACACCACCTAAATAATTTGCGTCCCCTTCCTTTTGAAACTCGTACATGTACTACTTTTCTACAACAAGTCTCAATACCGTCTTGATTACATGTTCTTTTTTTAGCCCATGCGATATAAAGTCGAATTCAGTATTTGATAAAATGATTTCTTTCTTCTTCCACCAGGACATTCACTTTGCGGTATTTGCATTATTTGAACCTTCGAAGCAACTTGTAAAGTTGATTATTTTCCTAATCATCAAACCTTTCATTGAATTACATTGTCTTCTGTTATCCTCCATCCATCTGACAGCTGTCTTACGAACATACTTTGACACAACTTGTTCTTCTTTACGTTTCCATCTGGATTACGAGGAAGTATTAGAAGTTTCATAATCATTTACTGAATTATTATTCAATGTTGTATCTCTATTGGCATCATCATTATCATTTACTGAATTATTATTCAATGTAGTATCACTATTTGTTACTGCATTATTTTCTATTGTTTCATCAGTTGTTGGAGCCATTTTAGTTGTTTCGGCATTATTTTTTATTGTTTCATCAGTTTTTGTTGGAGCTTCATTTCTACAATTAGTTATAGTTGATGAGGATTTTTTTTGAGCAGTTATTGTTGAAGATTGATTCGACATTATTGACGCTTCTTGTTTCGAATTAAAGCTGCTGTGTGGGTTATTATTTTGATATAATAATACGCTTATTAAATCTTGTCACTGGTGCCGCTATTCTTGAAGTTTTTGTATCAATTGTTGTATTTATTTATTTTGTAGTTTGATTTCATGTTGTTGTTTCTGTTTACACGCTCGGTCAAGCGCTTTCACAATTGAGGAGGAGCTGAAAATTTTCATTTCTTTTCTTTGTAGTCAGAGTAGATGACGAATAAACAGTTGGAAATGGGAGCAAGAGGGAGGCAAGAAAAGGAAGCTTCTGAAACATGACGGTATGGAAATAATTGATCGGTGAATTCGCCGACGACTAATAACTACCACAACTATAGTACACCTACAAGATATAGTCGTTACATTGTTAATGACATTAAAATTGTTATGAATCGTATGATAACGGTCGATCCGAGGAATATTTGCTACGTTCTGTTCGTTGGTTCGTCTTCGCTTTCTCTTTATATCCAAAATGAACAATGATTCATGTCATGAACCACCTAGGGGAATTCACAGTAACTTTTCTACGGATTTCAGTGAAGCTATTTGAAACCAAATTAATCAATTTCACTTGAATTAATGAAAATATTTCTCAAATACATTAACCAATTATTGAGATTCAATTAATCTACTTGCCGATATTAGATTTTTTTGGCCGGCAGAAATAGTCTCACTGAGACTAATTAAACGAACCAGTGTGGTATTTATATTTCCATTTTTTGGAATATTGGAAACATGGACTTTCTTAACTGTCTTCCTGTGTTCCGTTTCCTTACTTTTACACCAATTTTTCAACACAAAGGATGATAGAGCTTTGGATTGTTTCAAAAAAAATCCTTATTGGTGAATTCACCATAATATTTTTTATCACCATTTTGCAACATTGATCAAGTCTTTCCCAGGTAAAAGATCGATTTCACTCGCTTCAAAAATATCAGAAAAAGTATTTGTTTTCCAATTTTTAATATTGAAATTCAACCTTTCTTTATCTCCATCAACATATTGTACTTCATGTAAATATTTTTCTTCACTGAAACTTGATATGGTACCAGGAAAACATTGCTCATACAAAGGCCAAATACTTTTATACGATCACCCAGTGATGGTACAGTACGAAAACTACGACCATCAAGATATAATTTCATTTCACCATTAGGTTTCACAAAAGCTATATTTCGATTTCGTGATGTCTCACCACAATTTTTTCGACTTTCATATCATTAACCAATGAATTGAAATAATCTTACAGAGCATCAATGGATTCTAGTACAGCGTAAGCTAAATCACTTTTCACAATTGCTGGACGATATTACCAATGGCAGAAGTCATCGTTCGTCCATTTTTACCAGGTAGTGTTACAGACAAATTGCAAGGATTGAATCTAAGTATTGGTCTTTCCGAAAGCCATTTGCCTCTTTTTTGATTATCCAATTTTATGAACACTTTAACAAGATCACTCACATTGATTACAGTATGTAAGTTGAACTTAGATTTCAATGAAATATTTAACTTACGTCTTACTGGGAGCTTGTTTTGTACATCAAAAATATCGTCAGGAACTACTAGACCTACAGTAATTATTTACAATCCAATAGTCAATAGTAGCACTATTGAATCCTGACTACATACTACAGGTCTTGTAAAACCTTTAACTATCCCATAAGCTGACATAAAATTATAACCATATAACTGATTCCATATTTTAATTGCCTTTTGAATAATCATCGTCTGATTTTCTTCCATTTTATCATTATTATCTGATTTGAATCTTGTATATATATCTCTGGATATTTTATCTCTTGATTCTATCACGTTCTTGTTTTGTGTATGCAGAGCTATTCAGAAAGTAACTATACCGTAAGATTTAATAAATGACTTTAAAGACTCATTCTGAAATGCTGAATCATGTATGAGTTTTTTATGGGCCAGAATTTCGATATCCAGATAGTGTCAAAAATCGCAACTGAACTTTTCGTTGACGTATGAGCCACATAAAACAATCAAAAAACGTAGATACAGAATAAATTGCATGAAAAATGCATACACTTCTCAGAAAAAATGATCCGCGTCCACGACCTCATTAAAATATCTAAACAATAAATTTATTGATAATTTACGTGGTTGGTTAGGTTCTGAGGTTTTCCTACATTTATGACACACCTCCAAAATACTAATGCGATACTATTTTGTAGTCTCAATGCAAAGAACTTTTATTTCCAGAAAACTTCTAATATCATTGTAAGATGAATGTCCACAGACATTTTATGTACTTTATCAATAATCGACTTCAATTCAGTCCATTAAATACCATCCATATGAAAAGAGTTGTGGTCAAGTCAGGTCAGGTCAGGTCAGATGACATAAACTATGACGTAAATTTGTCGTTTTACAAACGCAATACCAAACTACGTTACATATAATTACAGTTCTTAATCTAGATACAGTAAACCTGTCGCTTAATACCCAGAAAGAATCCCGCGTGCAATGCAATGTCAGTGCAATCTGATACTACTGGTACATGCACGCGTCTGCAGTTGAATGGAGTGATCGATTATGTCGTTTATGTTGACTTTTTCAGTCTGATAATGCGTTCTGTTGATGATGTTGATATATATATATATATTATGTTGTTTTAATGATGATGATGATGATTACGCTGTTGTTGGTGACAGTGATAGTAGTTTTGATATTAATATTACTGAGGATGATGGATTTAGCAATGTTTTTGATAGTGTTATTAGTGAGAATGATGGTTGTGGCAACGTCGTTGATATTGTTATTGATTAGAATGATTTCTGTGGCAATGTTAATAATGTTCGTATTGATGTGAATGATGGTAGTAGCGGTGTCGTTGATATTTTCATTATTGATGAGAATCATGGCAGTATCAATGATGTTGATATTGTTATTACTGAGGATGATAGTAGTAGAAAATTTTGCGCAGGGGTCTTCGAAGTGATTCAAGTATCCCAGAAAATAAAGTGTAAACTCTAATCGTTAGTTAGTGTTTATTGTTATTTGTATTTTGAAGATATGTGGAGGAAAAGGAGTCTCAAAACAGTATGTTGTATTGGAGTTTAAATGATTTTCATTTCGGATAATGCATATCAGCATCGGGTCATGAGGAACATAAAATAGTGTCGTTAAACTAAATACATTGTCTTGAGTGTAAGATGGTGGTTATGCTTGAAGTGTATTATTCGTTGTTATAGTAACGGAAGTTTACATTATTTATGTGGTTGATAAGTCGTTTGATCAAAACCCATAACACAATATAGGTGGTAACTATATAGATGGTAACTCTGAATATTATGACAAAAGGTTAAATATAATGATACAATATATAATTCATGTACAATAGTTGGTTAATGGAAACGAAACAGACTATACTATACGTAACATACAGTGCTACAGCAACGAAGTTGATTGGGGTATAGTTTTCTGGGATTCATGATTTTCATGCAAGAGCCGTTCTATCCTCAACTTTTACTGTACTGTTTGATACGGTTTGCACCATTAAGCCCTTGGGTGTTCCCAATGATGTGACCGACTGTAAATTTCAATTTTAATTTTCTTCTCCCACCGCAGTTCAAAATCAACTACCTGCGGTTTTCTAAAATTTAGACGCGGGCGTAGTAGCGACAATTCTCTCCATTTGAACGACATAACCATCCTACATTCAACATGAGTAACTAGACAGCTCATCATTGATATAAAATGCACCCATCCACACTATTTGAACTTCTGCAGTCGTACGAGTACCTTCCAACTTCAATCCCCCTTATTTTGAACGCCCACACTAATTTACAAACTACAAATGGATTCGTTTTGGCTTACAATGTACTGCATTATGGAGCATGATCTTCTGTCTTCTTGTATCTGCTTTTGGTGCCCTTCTTTCTATAATAACTCGACCCGCACCATACTTTCCAATGTTTTTCTCTCTCTTCACTTTTTACGTTACAACTCATTAAAATAAAAGTGTAGAATTGTAAGCGATTAAGGTGCAGTCACCCCTATCAAGATGTCAATAAAGCTGGTATAAGTTTGAACTTAGCGCTCGTCCTTGGATTACTCGCACACTGCATTCAGAATTCTGGTAAATTCTTCACTCCACTCACCCAGTCCACTTAGGCCAATCATGTTTTGTCTCCCTTTATTATCTCTGCCCTTTGTCATTCTTACCTCCTTAATTTCATACAATTCACCCTACAGTAATAATAATTGAATCATCGAATCACTCACTAAATTACTCTATGAGTAGATACACGTGTCGTAATTATTCTTCATCAGCAAGTACTGTACTACCCACAGCGCTGCCTATACACCTTTGAGCTATAGTACGTTTTATTGCCGAGTATGCATTGACAATCCGGATTCGTATACATCAGGAACAAACTCACATGTCATCGGCACACAAGAAAAAGATTCAAACGGCTCATCTCATCATCTCAAAACATCAACCAGAAACATCACAAACCACACGCCACGTCCAGTCAAGAATTGACATCAACTACTTCATCTACATTCCCTCTGCTCTTCTTCAATCCAATTAATACTTCTTTTTCTTTCCCTCTTCGCTGCTGGTAACAACTCCAACACACAAAAGATATTACCCAAGGAGCTGGTGTAAACGCACAAGAGTGCGATGTATGAACATGATGGTTCTACAACGTCCCAAGCGTCACCCGTAGTGACTCCATGTGGACCGATGAAGTTCAGCATCGTTCAGGTTTCACGTTAAAATGATTATTTTCGACGATATGAATCTGCCAGGGCAACTACCGATCTGTCACTACAGCTACGAACGATTGCAAGAATGTTTTGGCAGACAACCCGATGACGGATGATACATTGGACGATCTACTTGATCGACAGATTCTCCTTAAAAACATCGAGATGTAACTCCCAGACGATGCGTTGTTTTCCACACCGGAAAACAACAAGATTCCATCAGCGACTATAGATCGGTTGAAAGACATTGTTAATATACACAAATTCCCAAATAAATTAGCAGAGCGAACTCCCACTTTGTCGCTTCCAAAAGAAGACCTTGTTGATATGGGCCTGATGTTAGATTTATGGATTTCTTGTGTTCAAGGTAGGAGTTCCTACATATTGAAAGAAATTTTATCAAATTACAGTACAAGACGAAACTCAATTCACAATTCTACTCCTAACGCTGAATAATCAAGACATTCAACATTGGATCCACCGGCACCAACACCAAACCCAGATCCGCCAGCAACACTCACTACGCAACCATCCTCACAATGGCCGCAACAACCACCTTGGACTTCTCCAAATGAACAACCTTCTTTCCACCAGATTGTTCTTCTTGGTAACCAATAAAGATCTACATCTACTTCTCAACAACTGGTTCATGACGACAATTAGGATTCATCCGAAGCATTTTAAGAATTTTCAAATGGAAAATTGAACAACGGTCAAATAGAAAGGGCAATCAGCTCTTGCTTCAAAAGCCGTTGGTTCTTTGGAGAACTCGACTAGATTATCGTGAATGCACTCCTAGACTATGATCGCTTCACGGATCAGCTTGCACTAGAGGATACTCATAAATCTCTGTTCTTTTTCAACATAATTCTAAAGGGATCAGCATCAAATTTCTACTCAAACAACGACGAAACATCGATGATTTTCCATAAGGCCAACATACTGATGAGAAAGGAATACAATTCCGCGTATCGTCAACGAGAACCCAAGCCCGCCTAGATATCTTACGTTTATCAACGTTCATGGAGGAACATGGCATCACGACCACAAGTGTTGACCTAACGAAACTCTGCGATTACATCCAGAAACTGAACCCTCAGTGCATGCTGATGTTCTGTAACGATACTTACAAACCCAAAGTCCTAAATACAGTGGTGTCCTCCCATTCATGGTCAGCAATCCCCCTTATGAATGAACTAAGTGGTAATGTGAACTATCAATCTTTTAAAACAGCGTTGCCTCAAACTCTAAAGCTCCTGAAAGATACAAACGCACTCTCTGAGGTTTATACCAGAGACACCAAATCAACAGTAACGCTTATGAGGCAGTATGCTCAACCCAAAACAAAACGTTTTTGTAACAGATCTCATAACACCCGGTACAACAACAATAGGAATTTTACAACCAACAATAGCAACTAAAACCATAACAACTTTATAAATGTCATTTCCAGAACCAGAATACCGATGACGCAACGGGGAATTTACCTTAACAGGGATTGGAACAGCCAAAGATCACATTGCTACCGCTGCGGCTTCTCACTTTGGACACCATCACACAGATGTGCACCTGGCTCAATCAAATTGTATATCAACAATAGATTTTAAAGTGGTGAAAAGTCTGTATACATTTTAGCGGACGTCATAAATGGTTCTGAGTTGGATATTATTGATCTCACATCTGATTATACACAAGACACACACCAGGAAACGTTTGACGATGATGATCGAGAAATGGAAATTTTCAACACTCAGGTTTTGATATTGGATGATGATAACAGCAGTGATGGGGAAATTGATGTAAATAATAACGATGAGGTGGACGAAAACATCATTTCATCACACTTAGTAAACATTTTGTATATTTTACCAATAAATTACAACCAAACCAGTACCGAAGATATTACAACTTCTTTTCAATCATCCTGTGACACTCCACTAGACAAGGACGACAAGTATGTGATTAATTGTAATACGATAAACAAGGACCTTAACGACGAACAGATAGACTCTACTTCACTGCCGCGTTTTGCGTTGATAGTGGAGCACCACGAAGCGCTGTTGGAGATACTTCCTTGAAACAAATCGATCTGCATTTCAATCAAGTATCGGAAATTTCAACGTCACAGCTCTCCTTTCGTTTTGGCAATCAAGTTTACCAATTGATGGGTAGAGCGACGTTCATGTTACTCACTCCCTTCAATACTGACAAAGTTCATGTGGAACTTGACGTCTTCTAGATCAACGTACCACCATTCATAGGACTGAACATACTTGACGGTAATGATTTAATGATCGATATTGTCAATAAAAAACTCGGGAAGAGGCGTCAGTTCACTAAAAATCGTTCCACTTACTATTTAGAGGAGTCGTGCGTACCCCTATACAGAAGTAAGTTCTCGCACTGGCACACCCTGCTTCACCCAATGGATTTCTCCTCTACCAACTACACAATTGGAGAATTAAAAATACATCACCGTCACTTTTCCACCCGACACCCACCAACCATTTTAATTTTCTTCAGAGAACAAACCCAAGCGAAGCTGATCCTTCAACCATCCAAATTCTGAACAAAGTTTCAACATCTAGAAACCCTTATCAACGCGTTACTTCAGCACCTCTTCGATTTCGTGTCTCATTCGTATCTGACTCAGCCAGATTCAATTAACGTATCTTTATCGACTTTTTCTACATCACCATCAAGAAAACAAAGCACTCTATCCATCACTGTACTGACGAAGAAACTGATTTCAGCGCTGCTACAAGGCTCAAAAATCATGAGACTAATACCATTTGGCATGCGTCAATCCGATGTTGGGCTACGATATACACTTGTCTTTCAACTCGGATAATAGTGGATCGAGGTTCCAATTTCGGAACACCCTTTATCAGACTGGCATCAGTGCATGGAAAATCAGTAGAACGTACTGAAAGCAATTTGTACAATGGTATGAGTATATTTGAAAGGTTCTATGAACCAATTCAGACCGTGGTAAGGAAACTGATACTGGATAATCCAAGAACAGACTTCGAGATCGGGTTAGTTTTGGCCGTCAAAGCAATGAACGACAACGCGGGTACTGGTGGTCTCGTACCCTCTGATATGCTTTTTTATTAATATCATAGGATGAATCTACCTGACAACTGTGGACGAAGACCTTCTACTGACGAACGCGTGGAAATTGCTGAGCAAATTTGTCAGGAGATTTGCACTCACATCGACAAGATGAGTATCACAACAGCCCTCAAGTTAAACGTACCAAAAGCAACGGATCCATTTTTTGAATCTGGAGATTACTTGCTGTTCTGGAGAGAAAAAGCCTATTAAAATAAGAAAAGAAAGCAGTTGGGACCATCTTCCGTCCGCTCGGCAAAACATGTACACATTCATGACCTTCCAGATTCAAATCCCCATCCTTTTAACACACGAAAGTAAAACCTTACATATCACCCAGCTCTTTGTCAACTTCAATGTTCAACGATATAAACAACTCTCTAGATGATTTCAAATTACCAAATAGGGAAGATGACGTTTTTATGATTGAAGTCATTAAATCTAAAGACAAACGCAGCAACTCTCCCGAAATGGAAGAAGCTAAAATGGATGAAATAGGGAATCTCATGAAGCTTGGTACTTTTATAGTTATACTTAATGAATATTTGCCACAAGATTCCAATGTTTTGTCGGAACGTTTCGTTTTGGCAATCAAGTGGGATTCCAGTGGTAAGATTGTACACGAGGCAAGGTTCGTTATATTTGGCTGTAGAGATAGACTCCAAACCTTATGGTCTAATCGAGCCAAACATTACACCATTTTTCAATCAGATTACTGCTCGCATTGGAAACAATCTTCGCTTTCAACACATAGTCCGCTGGCGTAACGCAAGGTTATTTGCAGTCGGCAATCCAGTTATAGAGGGACCTCTTTATTTTTTCAACTGTGACTGAATTATACTCAACGCCGATCAATTTTTAACCATACTGCGTCATCTTTATGGGCTTTCGGGGTCCGGGGACCTCTGGTATCGAACTGTGCTTCGTCATCATGTCGAGGACCTGAAAATGAAACAGTTACGATCAGACGCTTTGTATCATTTCATCTTCACCAAGTAAAGATTATCAGGTATATATGGAACCTACGCTGATGATTTATTGCGCACAGGTGATTAATCATTTTGAACGATTATCAAGAATAACAGAACAACGTTTCGACATGAACAAATCTGAACCCTTACCAAGTGATTTCTCTGGTTTCCGATTAAAATACAACAGAAACAACAAGTTAATCGAAACAGAACATCACTACCTTGGAAAGTTAGAATAACTGGAAACTGTTTCAAACTTTACATCTTTCGGATCAATGAGTATGCGTATGCCATGGTTATCACACCCACGTCCATACTACCTCTTATAGATCTCCTCCATGTTCCAAGTCACTGAACAAGCTCTCAAGTCAACACCATCAACTTTCATATCCCAACTAAAGAAGGCTACAGGGTATGCTCTCCGTTACAACATGTCAATACCGTTTCTTCAACCTGATCATCAGTCACTTCGCCTCACAGTGTATTGAGATTCCTCTTTTGCTAACAACAAGGACTTATCATCGCAACTTGGATATATTATCATGCTGACCAACAACAAATCCAACGTTATTCCAATAATTTCCCGTTCCTATAAATCGAAGCGCCTCTGTCGCTCCGCAATGTCGGCGGAGGTAATATATCTCTCCGATATGTTCGACGCAGCCTTCACCCATTCTACCTAAATTCAACAACTCACCAACAAGCATATTCCATTGGACCTTTTTACAGACTCGAAACCGCTCTCCGATATTATTTCGAAAGTAAACCGAACGCCTGAGAAAAGATTGATGCTCGATGTGGCTGCTGCTCGTAATGGTTTTAAGGCAAAAGAAATCTCTAACATAGGTTTGGTCCGGTCAGAGGCCAACATCGCCGATGGTCTTACCAAACCTATGGCACAAGCGGCCTGGCGTTCTGTCGTCCAATCTAGCTCACATTTTCAATACCTCGTTCAATGGATCATTCGTCATTCTTCAGACGACCAATGACACCCTCTTCTCTTAACTTCAACGTACTCCATCAAAAATCTACTAATTATTCTTCTTATTCACCATTCAATTAAATGGTAAATGCTTTCTGACCTCTAATCGACTTCAGAAAATACACTTATTTGGTTTTTTTCTTCACACTTATCGTAACATAATTTTTGGTACTTAATTTCATGGCATTTTTACTTCTGAATTTTTTTAAAAACCTAGAAGATTTTATTATACATATTAATAATTGACATATTTTTCTCAACTAACGATTTTTTTTGAAGACATCCTACAATTTAGGTAATATCACATAAATTTCTGGCAAAACCACGAAAAACAGTTTCAATACTCGCATAACATACGATCATGTATATTAATTCTCACACATTATTAGTATTAAACATTACATTTTTAAAATGCTTCTTTTAAAAGAAAATCGGGAGACTGATTAACTAGACAGCTCATCATTGATAATAAATACACGCATCCACACTATTTAAAACTTCTGTAGCCGGACAAATACCTTCTAACTCCTATCCCTCTTATCATAAACACCCACACTAATTTACAAACTACAAATGGATGCGTTTTGGCTTACAATCTACTGCATTATGAAACGTGATCTTCCGTCTTCTTGTATCTGATTTAGACGTTGTTGTTTCTATAAGAACTCCGCCAGCACCATTTATTTGTAATATTTTCTCTCTCTTCATATTTTACCTTACAACTCAATAAACCAAAAGTTTAGAATTGTTACGGAATAAGGTGTAGTCACCCCTATCAAAAAGTCAACAAAGCTCTTAAAGTTACAAACTTTGCGCTCGTCCTTGGATTACTCGCGAGCTGTATCCAGCAAGTTGGTCAATTCTTTGCTCCACTTACCCTGTCCACATAGACCAACCGTGTTTCTGTCTCCCTTTGTTCTCTCTGCCCTTTATCATTTCTACCTCCTTAATTACATACAATTCACCCTCCAGTAATAATAATTGAATCATCGAATCACTCACCAAACTACTCTTTAAGTAGATACATGTTTCGTAAGTATTCTTCATCAGCAAGTACTGTACTACCCACAGCGCTGATTATACACCTTTGAGCTATAGTACGTTTGATTTATGAGTATACTTCGACACAACATGACGAGCAGAACTATACACATTTCAATGACAGCGGATCCTGGTTCGGCTAATGAAGTTTTTACAAGAGCTATGACGGCGAACACCGATATACTTCCTACGTGTACAACGTCGCGCACTGAGATCACAATCGGTTTGTAACAGGTCGAAACTGGGGCCTCCCTTTCTTGGCATCATATTGCAACATATCGCACTAGAAGTTCCCCTCATCCACCTCTGTTTTCAACAACTCACACTGCGGCCTACCTCTCCGTTTGTAACAGCTCATAAATAGGCCTCCCCTCCGTTCAGACCTTTACTGAATAAAATCATCTCGAATTTCAATTCTTAAACTACCGTTCTTTGAATTAATAGTTGTAAATACTCTTTCAATATTTCCTTTAGAACCCAAGATTCTCTCAGAACTATAACTACAGCGTAAAGGAATATGGATGTTAGGGATATCGACCATATAAACCTTTAGTGAGGGATGGCTCGATAGAGAACATATACGCCGCTGGTATAATCCATTCCGTATACGCCTTATGCTGAAAAAGACCATTTGGACTCCGATTGAACTTCGTTCCCAAGAAATATCCACACGAGCCGAAGTCGGTTATGGTAAGCATATGTCGTAACGTATTATGAAAACCAACCAGCCGTCGATGAGCCAGCTAGAAGCCAGTCATCCACGTATACAACAATATAAACCAGAACGAAGGTAGATCCGGATATGAACAAGCAGTCACTCGGCTTTGAACGAGTAAATCCGATACGGGTCATTTTAACTTTGAAGCGGTCGAAACAACTTTTCGGTGCTTCACGGAGACCGCATAGTGATTTCATCAGCTGTACGACGTTTGAGTGAGCAGTGTCGGTTCCACCAATAGCTGTAAGACGTATCCAGATGTTTTCCGAGTTCAATAGAGAGGCGTGTAGAAATTCACTCGTCTTATCTCCGTGATCTATAGCCCAATTATTGAATTCATATACTGCTATTAAAATACGAATAACTTCTATTCATGCTACCGGGGCATAGAGATCTGTGTATTCAACGGCATTGTACTGGAACTTACCACGGAAAACTAGACAAGCCTTGCGATGTACAGGTGAACCTTCGGCGTTCCTCTTCATCTTGAGTATGACTCCAGACGGTAGTATAGTATCTTTCGTAGGTATGGTGGCTACCGCAACCCAATGTTCGGTACGGTGAAGTTTATGGAACTCCTCCTTTACGGCAGCCATCCATTTAATCCTATCGACGGACTTCAGTGCATTCCTCAACGTTGGCTCATCATCGATCTGAATGGTATCGGTTAGGGCAAAGTGTAAGTAGGAAATATCTTTCCGAGGTTTTTGCGAGGTTGGATATGGTAGCGGTCAGTAGCATGAACTGTAGCGGTGCCGATGTTGAATTCGGTAATTGAATCATCATTATTGGCTCAATCATAAATCGATTCAGTATCCTATTCGTAAAATACTAATTATGCGATTCCCCATGCGTAATCGGTTCAAGCAGTACGTAGGTGGGGTCATCTTCCGAAAGTGGAAGTTAATTACCCGATGGTTCTGGTGCAGAGTCGGTGCTGTCATCCATCGGAATCTCTATGGTTTCACGGTCTTCATTAGAATTACCGAGACTGTGTTTTTTCATGATGTGGGAATCTACGACAATATCGGATATCCATGGAAAAACTGTCTCGTCTGCGCGATCGTTTTTTGCACGTACAACTCAGCCGGTGGTTACAGCGCCATATATACCACCTCCTTCGCGCAATAAGCATACAACGTTGCGGATACGGGTCTTGCAGATAGGAATCTTGGCTTCTACTGGTTGATGCAACATTCTTCAACCGAACGGGCGAACGTGCTACAAATCCGTAGGTCGGGTACCAAGGATAACTTGATGAGTAGCATTACAACTAACGTAGTGGCAAACAAAATCTTGCAGTCTGCCACGTGCCGGACTGCAAACTCCCAGTATGAAGTCCGGAGCTTGAGCTGTGTAAGACATGTCCTTGTTAATCCGAGAACGGTGTACTGGGATATTTCAGTCAGCCCATTGGACTATGGAGAAAAAGGTGTGGTGATAGTAACACGTACACCATCATTCTTCAAATGGTCTACTGCGCTCTGGAAATCGGCTCCACCATCTGTATGGATCTGTGGGATACTGTATACAGTCTGTTTCACGAAATACCGGGCGAATTTCAGACATTCTTCTGCAGAATCTTCCTTACTCTGAAACAGACGGACAAAAATAAAAATAGAGTAATTCTCGTTGATTGTGAGGAAGTATTTAAAGCCATTAACGGAACTTGTCTGGATCTTGCCCTTGGTGTCAAAATAAATAACACTTAACTGCTTATCATTAGTCAGAGAACCTGAAAATAGCTTGCTGAATTTTCCCCTCGTATAGACCCCTCACTGTACCGTCTTACAGTTGATATGAAGGAGTAGAACGTCGTGGATATATCCTCGAACAAACTTGAGTGGTACTGCATGACCGAGGCGGAGGTGCCACATCTCTGCAACGTCCTTCATGATCTTAAGTTGATCCGGATCGGTATCAGCGAACTTGTAATTGTTTCAACGCCCCCCTGGCTCCTAATCAGAAATAACTGTAGAGGTCTCATCTCCATCCACAGTGGATAAATTATTATCATCCACACTGTATTAGTAAGTACCACATTCCGTATCATAGGTATCTTGATGCGACGTATTGAGTATAAATGGTGCTGCAATTCACTTGATATGATCAAGATCTATTTCCATCATTGGTGAAATCTGCTTCTTATTTCGCTTAGTAAGCATAACTGGAGCTGGATACTCGACGAAGGACATATAACATAGACCATCTCCGGATTGCATGGCGTAGCCGAGAACGGAACAATGGTCCCCCGAGCCGATTAGGACTGTCTTGCCCGGTATGAATATAACAGCAATGTTCTTCTCCACCAATGCCGGTATGAAAAGGAGACTCATGGACAAATTCGGCACAAAAATTGGTTTTGACAAGCGAACGAGGATATCACCAATTTCAGTACACCATTTCACCGAAAGGATTCCAGTGCTTTTAGCATAAAAACGGGATTCGTCGGCGGGCATGACGGAAACATTTCACCTGTGCTACGAGTGAAAATATTCCAAATGTGGTGTATAGTAGGATGAGCTACCTGAATCCAACGTCATTCCATCCGAGTCGCGGCGCAGTGCATTGCTGTTGTAAAGTTCCATTGCGGCTCTTTCCCCATGTTGAAACTTGTCATTTCGCCGGTTAGCTTTCTTAATCTTGTTACGTTGGCATCCCTTGTTTCAGTCTTGAACTTGGTTAACAGAATAGGGTCATATTTCGAGCTTATTATTCGGATTTGAATGGTTGAGAACACACATTTCCGTGCTGTTGTTGCACAGGGAGTAATCTCTCTTCTCATCTAGTGGCCTACAGAGTTTCTCTTCATCGTACATCTTGATAAAATGGGAAGGCCGAAACAAGGCAACGTCGAGAGACCGAAGTCAAAAATAAACGATTGCAGAGTAAGCGTCACAGCTGAGCCCATAACCTGTGACGGGATATGGTTGTTAAGGATTTCCGTGACATAAACCGGTAACGCATAAATGTAAGCTGTGTTGAAAATGACGTGTAAAATGAGTACGAGTCATCAAAATGCATTTTATTCGACATACAGCGTGAACCATTTGTTTTCAGTATCCAACCTTCGACACATCAAAGAAAAAGAAAACATACAACAGGTTTTACAGTCCTCCTTTCGTGGTGTTCATTGTTTCTGGTATCGCCGATGTGTTGCAACTTACGTATTTCTTCTTTTTTGAATCAATAAATTTGAAGGTATAACTTAGGATCCATGTTAATTATATAGACCGTTTGTGTCTTTGATAAATATTTCCTATCTTGTAGCAATTTTAGTTCCTGAAATTTATACTTAATATGGTTTAAAAATAGTGTAATAATTGATATTGATGGTTCTACGCTACGAGCACGTCTTCCCGACGCACCATTTGTTGCTGCTAGTGATGCATGTTTTCATTTACATGCATCAATAATACGCATCTTTCAAGTTACGGGTTTGCTTTGACGAAGTAGGTGATGTTTCTGTAGTACTTGAAGGTTAAGGTAAGAAAACGTGAGATGGTTTCCTGTCGATCATGCCTACGTTCATGTGCCATAATTGACATTTAATGCTTTCTGTAAGTCTCTTTGAACTTATACGAGAAAGAATAATAACTATTTCTTGGAATCACATCAACAATGTGTCCAGCCAGTAGAATTAATATATAATTCAACCAAATCCGAAGGAGTTTCTCACTATGCGATTCGCACATTTTTCCTACGTGGTACGCGATGTAACGACAGTAAGAACGATGCGAAACATTGTAATCTGTGAATGTAAAATAAATACAAATACGCTAGGAGCTGAAATGTTTGCAAATTGTACGAGAATGGTAGGTAAGGGATTCGATGCGACAATTTAAGGCACTTGAAATGTCAATTCACTATTCGAGGACATTGATATATACCAATACATCTTAGAACCTAATCCCATTGATTAAATGCAACATGGAACCAAGGATTATCATGGAATAAGAAAACATTAAACTATATAAATTGATGTAGAGAGCAGCTATGGAAACTAAAATGGAAGCTGAAAATAGACTAGTTAAAAAAATTGAAATGAAAAAACAACGCTCAAAACTTTTATCAGATTCAACTTATATACTTCACACATTTAGTGATCATGATGAAGATTAAGACGAGTATATAGATAAAGAGGACAGTTATCACAAAATATGCTGAAAATCCTTCCTTTTTCATACAAAGTTACAATTTCTACTCTATTCGTGGGAGTTCAAGTGGACATGAGAACCAACCACTATGAATTTTATCTTTTTCGTAATTTGAATGGAGTGGAGCTTTACCAATCTAATTGTTTATGTTTGAAGAACTAGTGTGAAAATAGCGAAGCACTTGACGCGCTATTCAGTAGGCCGTTGAGTGCTTTTCAAATTTTGATCGTTCATCGCATGTGCGAGAAAGGGGGTCACCTGCGTTGAACAATCTGTAACATATATTCCACTATTCTTGTAACAAAAATGCATTAGGAATACTAGATTCTGTTTCGAATTAAAAATTATACGATATATAAGCAATGAAGTGTGAAAAATTATTCAAAACAATGAACAGTATCGGCATATAAAAAGTTGAGAAAGGTTTATTTTTAAAAGCAAATGTTGTCTCTGGACCTTACGACAAAAATGAAGGTTTATTCTATAGATACCTAAATTATGTAGAACGTGTTTTGGCAAAACTTATTCACATCTCATAATCTTTTGATTGGATTGTAATATTTTGTTCAAAAATTTATTTATCTCATCGTAATCATGGCCATATTCAAATTATGGCTTGTATTTCAAACCTTTTCAAGATAAAAGTTGGAAGAAGTAGGGTATTTGGAAGAAGTTCCTCATTTCACCTAGTTCGATTATTTATCAAACATGTGACGATGTGAGTATGAATTATTTTCTTTGATATTATCTGAGATATTTTATGTATATGACTGTCAGTGATACATTCATATTCAATTATTGAGTCTTTTTCGGCCTTTTATTAATTTCCCTTTCCCGTATAACGTTAAATTGCATTTCTTGATTTTTATGGTAATGATTATGGTGTTGCTCCAATGGTTTCCGAGAATCGAACCGTTGTTCACATATCTTGCATATATATACTACTGGCATTGTATGTAATTCTCACGTTCTTATATTTCTATCTTCAATTATTTTAAAATGTGGAAAATTTGATTAGGTCAGTATTATGAATAATGTCAGCTGATATTTCAATTTGAATATTTTCTTTTTTCTTTGCGCTGATAGTATATATAAAATTTCTTACATGTACTTGAATCAATTTGACTAGATCCCCGTTAGAAAAACGTTGAAGAAAAGAAAACAAACATAAAGGGCTTTTCAATTGAGTTTATGAGATATATTTTACAATATATAGCATATATACTGCTTTTCGGTTAACAACTTCACCATAATGAAGAAAATGGGTATCACTATGGCATTATATTTCGCCATAATATCAATCACGAAACTATTCTCTTGAAAACCCTGTCACTAAAGTATGTTTAAATGGGTGTACATCCGAACCTATAGTTTAATTTATAAATGAAGTTTCAATCTTTTTTAATGTTTCACAAAGAGTCCAAATAACAAGAGGCAAATATCTGGAAACACCTTCCATTCAAAATGGATTGTTCTACTCAACGGATCGAAAATGTTTTATTGTGATGTGCTTATCTCATGGATTAAATGATACATTGACTATTATGGGGATGATATATATGTCAATTTTGTCAATTTATGTGCACCTGCAACTTTTCGGCAATCATCCAATTTGGAATTCTTGGAATTTTTGATTAGAACCAGAAGGTATCAAAATATTATGAAACAATTAATAATTATTTTTAAATCAAGAAAATAAATTATTCGGCATAGACATATAAATTGAAAAATGTCATTCGTTATTGAAAGCAATTCTGTATACAGATAACCTATAGGTAATTTATTTCAGAAAAACAAATGCATAATACTTACAGAAAACTATCTGACTTATTTATTAATAATTACTTTATAATCAAGGATATAAGTTATTCAATATAGACAATATATTGAAAAGAGCTGTTCGATACTGGAAGTTATGATGTAGGTAATTAATTACAGAAAAATAAAATACATAATACTGACAGAAGGCATTCCGAGTTATTTATTAGTTCTGTGCATCTGGAATTGATAACGATTGGTATCAAATATCTATTTGTATTGCTATTTACATCGTATTTAGTATTCTATTTTTATTGTCACGTGAATATATCATTTACGGGTGACTGGCAAAAATTATGTATTTGCAAAGAGTAATTCCAGTAATTCGGATAACAAACACACACGCAACAAGACTCCAGATTAGTATCAAGAAAACCTCTACCACGATGGGTAAAGGAAAAGCGGACAGTTGAAAACAGCCTTCGACGAAGCTGGATTTTGGAAACATTAAACAAAGATAAAATACTTGCCACTGCTCGAATTATATGAACGATCTTGTTCAGCAATTGATAGGGTGTCTATGAATTTTTTGATGACTATTTTACTTCCATCTTTTTGTTTTGCTCTGTAACTTTTTGTTTAGCAACTTTGGTCTGATGGAAATCTTTCCCATTTTCTGAA